>BQNB010044407.1:0-44909 GCA_026074375.1 Tanacetum coccineum
GGTAAATCGATCTTGGCTCTATAAAATATTATCTAGGTTATATAAGTATTTCGGTTCACCCATACTTTTACTAAATAAAACTCTATTCAAATCATTACTCCTTTATTAATAGATTGATATGATATATATATATATATATATATATATATATATATATGTAAAATCACAAACTAGCATCACGAGTCATTATAGTAGTCATGTGATTATCAGTACGTGTAAAAATGGCCAAATCGCGCATTTTATGGACGATTTGTAAACTGTTTTTAACACATCCCCTAAGGCGTTTTTTTCTATAAAAAATCGACCCTAAAGAGGTCTTAAAAATGGTGTTTTATTACCTTAAGGTCATTGGTTACATGTATAGATCGTGGTTTTAATTCTTGTTAGTAATTGTTTTCTTTGATTCGTTGGCTAACAATTTAATTCTTATTATTTATTTTTGATCCATTGCATAAACATGCATTTTTTTCCTTTGCACTTAGCCAACAACAAGTATTTACATTATATTATTTTAATATTATGTTTTGTATGGAAAATCGATGAAAGCCTTGACCATATGTGCATTGATGCGTTGTTAATTGTGGTTTATTTCAATTTTGGTTTTGCCATTGTTTCAGCCTTTTTATGTATGTTTTTTATTTGTTTTTTGCTATTGTTCGGTCACTTTAGAGTAGTTAGTTAGTAGATCAATTATACTTTACTTCCAATATATTGTAACCGTTGCTTGGAGTGGAATGGACGAACGAGTTAAAGGCATAAAGGCAAAAACGAATCTGGTGGCGTGACTTGGAGTAAATATTAATTTCCTGGAGTTCTACAAGACGAAAAATTCTGAATGTTTTTTATTTTGATGTTTTCAACTCAAGGGCTACAACATGGCAGAAGGGTGTTTTGATTCGGGAAGACTCCTTCCCCGTGTTTCTATCCTATAAAGTCGAATAAAATTTTCTGGCAGATTCTGGACTCAAGTGCATTTAGGGTTGTACTTGATCTTGCTAGGTCTTGGAGCAAGTGGGATAACTCCTTGTGATTGTCATGCTTGTCCCTAGTTGACCTTTTGGTTCTCGTAATGAATCACTAAACCAAGCATAATATTTTTCATCGGTTGAAGTTTTGCATATTGTGTGGTTTAATTTATGTGTGTGAATTTAGATCAGACAAAAGAATGAACAATGCTTTCAAGGGGCATGTCATCTCACATAGAACAATTATTGGCAACATCATCTATCATTACTATCAATGGGTCAGAAGGGTCGTAACTGAACCTCGCACAATGTAGCATCATATATTATTTCTGTGTTAACTAATGGTTCGAGTATAATATAAATAATGTTAAATGAACAAACGAGCTTGGCCCAAACAATGTTATCACTAATACTTGTCCACTAACAATTAGGTTTAGACTATTTGTTATACATGTTTTCTTATTGCTTTGTAAGGGTCTTAGCCCATTGAATGAGAATGCAATGGGAATTTATTAAGAATTTTGAGTTTAGTTGAGATTGGAGTCCAGGTGCATTTTCACCTCAGAAGTGGCTTTTATATCATCATAAACTCTTGCCGGTGTAGGAGATATGTCGAAAAGGGACCTCAGCTTCTTATCACCACAATTATCATATACTAGTTGTTTTCTTGTATATGAATTATTATTCTTTGGCTTGCGATGACGGGTCACTAGTGTATACTCTTCTTCTTCATCGTCAATATTAGCATTAACATGATGGGATGGTTGGACGAGGATTGCTGTCGATTTATGGGAGTTGTCCATGTTAGCTATAATACAAAGTCTGATCCCACGACCCGACACCACTTTATCACATGATGAATTATGGACTCTTCTAGGTGACATAGCTAATTTCAAATTCAGGGGACTTGTTGGGCTGCTGCAACTATTACAACTTCCCTCGAACCACCCGCACCGCTAGTGAACATCTTTCGGCGGACCACCTTGGGTCGAATTGGACGGCAAGTACCCAAACGAGAGTACTTCTATAGCTCACACCCACAAACCAGAAAGAGGAAAACAATTAAAAATCCTAAAAAAAAGACATCAAGCTTTAAAGACTGAAGACATCAAAGCATCAAGGACAAAGAAAAGGATCAAACGAAAATGAAGACATTGAAGACACAGCGTTTGTGATTACAGGGGAGAATATTGGGCCGGAACCCAATCCGGGTAATCACAACCCGCTAGACAAACCCGCAGGCCAAACCCGGTGGTTACATGGCAGTTAAATAACTGTCATTTGACAGTTATTCTCATGGGTCATGATGGTTCAAAATGAACCGACGCAGCTTTTAGACATACCTTTTTTAGTTTGTATAAATAGGAACAGATTTGTAAATGTTTCTGTATGATGACAATAATGAATGATTAATAGAAAATTCAGTTTTTTCTTGTTTCTGGTATATCGATGATTAAAGATCCATAGAAATGGGCCAACACAACGATTTACAGACTAAATTTAAAGTTGAGACGAAGCGGGAATAAAACAGATGTGCATATTTTCGATTTCAGGATCTATGTGACAAACCTCTTGGTGCTGCCGAGTAGGAATGTCATAATAACTTGACACAAGAAGATTGAAACTAATAAAAAATATATAAAATGAATAACATCTTTATGGCAGAGAATTCTCATACCTTGGCTTTAGATGGTGTGCCGATACTCAGGCTCTACGACAGATCAACAGCCTATCGATTCGTCACTCTAGTTGATGTTGGTTTCTTTCTTTAGTTGAGGCACGAGATAGTTACTACCCATATGATTGATTTTTTTGTAGTCAAACGAGCTTATTTTTTTACTACTCATACATGTGATGTATGAGAATAAGCCGAGTCTAATGTGTCCATTTGAACTTTTTAAAAGAATTGTGAGCATCTCAGATGCCCAAAGTAAAGCACCTAGAACCTCCTCAAGGTCTAGGAAGAGTGACAACTATGACCTTTGTGTTGATAACCAACTCGCATTTGCAAAAGATCATACTATTAGCAGGTATACCATGTTAGAGTTTGACCAGTCATGATTTTGTATTGGAACTAACCAATTTAAAATGTAAATACAGGTTAACCGACATGAACAACAGAAAGAGCAACACGCGTAAATGATAACTAACAACTATAACGACTTATTGGAGACTCTAATGGTCGTGCAACAAAAGCATCTACAGTTTTAACACACGCTAATAGAATGGACTAGATTCCGTTAACAATCTTTTCATTTTTCATCGATACGATTAAAAACCAAACTTCTTGCATAAAGTTGCAAGAGCTTTGACAAGCCTCAAACAGACATTAGGCTCAACATCAGAATCATCCTCAGAGCTCAAACTCGCACCACCTGATTTTCCAGCTTGCGAAGCAGCATCACTTGCTTTTCTAGATTGCGAAGCACTAGCACTTGATTTTTTCTTATCACTTGATTTTCCAGATGAGGATGTAGATTCACTTGCTTTTTCTTGCCAGATGCAGCACCAGATTGAGAAAGAACACCACTTGCTATTCCAGATAGAGAAGATTTTTACTTGCTAAATTGAGAAGCAAGCACTAGATTGAGAAGCAGTTAATTGAACACCACTCGCTTTTGTAGATAGAGAAGATTTTTTCTTGCTTGCTTGAGAAGCAGCACCATATTGAAAAACAGTTTCAGCAACACTTGCTTCTAAGATAACAAAATTTCTTGCAAGACCATCTCTTTTCCAAGATTACCAAAACTAGTACCTGTTGGAAGTATAAGTTCATAAACCTTTGCACAGACTTCATGATTATTTATGCAATATGTAGCTATAATATAGTTTAAGAATTGCAGGCACTTTGTATTAATGTAAAAAAAAAGCCCTGCACGAATTCTAGTATGGGTCAAAAAACTAAAACAGACTCATATAGTTAGTTAAGACAGTTATATGACAGTTATGCATAAAGAGTCATGTCTGTTGGCTAATTTGAACCAACACAACCCAAAAAGAATTAGTACCTTTGTAATACAATAGTATTACAAAGGTATGAGATAATACAACAGCACAATAGTACCTTTTGTAGTACTATTGTATTACAAAGGTTTTAATTCTTTTTCTCTTTGCAGATGAAACCATGCCAAACCTGGCATGGAGCCCACAGAATTACGATGATGATGATATTGACAGAGTAATTGGTGGTGTGGGTAGTGGCCTTCTCTGGAAACAGAAGGGCAACATGGTTCAAGTTCATAGTGAAGGCACAACTGATTATGCCACGGGATCTTTCAAAGATTTTCAACTGTATGAATCGGGTATCATCACCCCTTGGGTGATGACAGGAGGTGGAAAATCAACGGCCCTATTCAGACCTCATCAAATGCACTTTACTCGGTTTACTATAAGAATGAAGCATTTACCAAGATTTCATCCACTCTAAATCCTAACAAAGATGCTGTAGTTAGTTCCCGTAAACAAATGGTTGGGAAGTTTGCAAAGACTCGAAGTCAAACAAGAAGACAAATGGCGGATGCTAGTTCCAGTCTCCATATGTCTCTAGTTTCTGATCCTGATCCTGAGCCTGGCTAGTTACTGCTTGAGAAATTAGCTATCCGTGAAGTTTCTCGTCTTGTGGTGTTAAGTGATGATGAATCTGAAACAGTTGAAGAATATGCTCCGAGTGAAGCTCTCAGTGATTCTGATTCTGACGAAGAAATAGTGAATCCTCGGAAAAATCAAATCATGACACGTAGCCAAACACGTGGGAATTCAACAACACGTGGGTTGAATGTGGGTAGTACTTTGAGGTTTAAATTGGTGATGTGGGAAGAGAACAACAGCTTGTCTTGTTTATTGTAATTTACCACCTATGTCAAAAAATTCTGTTTTCAAGGTGTTGGTACTAGTTCTTGTAATCTTGGAAAAAAGTTGGTTTCCCGGAAGGGGCTTCATCCCGGAACGAAGTATGAGTCTTAAGCCCGGTTATGAAGTATAATCCCAAAAAGGGATTAGACCCGGACAAGGAGTATAAGTCTTGAAGGGGTTTACGTCCCGGAAGAGGATTAAGCCCGGACATGTAGTACAACTCGGAAAGAAGGACCTAACAAAGATAGATACAGCTAAAGAGGAAAGGATTAATGTCTCGAACGAAGTGAGAGACAAACCCTTGCCTCGTAGCCGTAGTAGTGTTCTCATATGCTACATAGTCAATTGAGCTGAAGCACAATGAAAAGAAATATTATGCTACTGAATTATAGAGAATGCAAAACCTTTTGGTTTGCTTTTGTACTATTTGAGGAGGAATATGAATCGGAACCTATACAAAAATTATTCTTTAGTTGTTCTCATTGATAGATCTTTGTTTATTAGTAGTAAAGTCCTCATCATCGGATATGGTTTTTTATTTCTGAAGATGGGTCAGTTTGCTATATATGGGAATTGAATGTCTGTGGCTTTGATAACATTGGACACCTAATATGTCAAGGATACTATTTAGCAAACACCATTTCATGAGCTATTTTATACAATCTATAGAAAATCTATAACGTTACTTAACAAATCCATAATTTCTTGTGCAAATAAGTCCAGTTATTTAATTATATTTCTCGTGTATTACACAGGTCGTAAGTTATAACAGTTAAAACAAGGGTCTAAGGTGAGATTATCCTTAAAAAAGACATATATATTTTGAGGCCACATCAACACTTGACAAATTAGGAATATTACCACATTAGGTTCTAGCTAACTCGGAGTTGAATGTATCACAAACTAGAAACTGAATTGAAATCACACCACAAGGTTGAATGGTAAAAAAAAAATAAAAAAAAAAAAAAAAAATAAAAAAAAAACTAAGGTCAATAATTTAAAAAAGTCCAAATGTTAAAAAAGCTAATTTCACAGAAATTGAAACTGGAAATAATTGATTAGTCCCCTCTCGGGAATCCATATGTTCTCACTGAGTTTAATACCCTTTCATAATTGTTGAGGTTTACAACTATTAATTTTGTGACTATTATGTGTCTCATTATATTTATTAAGCATGTTATCCAGAGAGTTGGTTGATAACTCATATACATACAAACACTCTTTAATAACATTAGTAACATATCAATGTTGAATTTACTATATATGTACTTTTAAACAACCCATACATTACACGGGTCCTACCGCTTTCATCTACATTATGCAGACACAGTGGCTCAAAAGGGTTTTACCTTGACGGTTTTTCTTGTACCGAGTTATGCAAACTTAACAGGGCTTAAAAGCTTGTGTACATTTTCAAAAGCTGATAAGTTCGTTATTTGGGCTTTTGAGTTTATCAAGTAAAGTTTCTAGCTAATTTAAGGTCATAAGCTTAACCCATAAGTCGGAAAATGGGCCTATGTACTTTTTGAAATGTAAGTAAACTTATAAGGGCAGTTAATAAGCTAAATGCAAGCATCCCTTAAGCATCTGTTGTGCTAGAAAGCTTGTGTGACACTGTATGCATTTTTATTGCTTTAAAAATTGGTTATTGTCAGTTAGGTTTGGTAAACCCTATAGTCCAAAGCGGTTTACCCAGTTAATCCCGTACTTCACGGACCCACCGTATAAACTTAAAAATGCTTTAAAAACTAAAAAAATAACTATACAACAGATAGATATGATCGCAACATTGAACCTCGTTTCCGATGGCGATTATCCTAGTGGTAACCCTTCGTTCTGGCGCCACAAAAGTTACGTACTCATTAGATGAAGAACCCCGCATAAGCGTGTCGTTTCCTCCGGCGCAATTCCCCTTCAAGTGTTTTATGTTACTGGTATGTTTTCCCATCCAATTGTGGATCCTTATATACATATATGATTTACTCATACCCTATTAATAAAAATTAATGAGATAATATGAGCCAATTATCTCTCCATAATTAGCCTCCATAATTGTAAAGAATAAAAGTGATCATTTAATGCATTCCAAATCTGCCCTTGAAATATGTCAAATGTTTTCATTACAATAGATTTTCAAGTTTTCAAGTTTCAAGTTTTCAACATTTAGGCAAATCTCCTTTATAAGGAAGTATAGATTTAGCAAGTTTTATGGAGGAAACCATGAAGAATAAAAAACAATTGTATTACTTACATGTTATCAGGTTATTTACATGTTTAAAACATTCGCTTTAAATGGGTTAAATCGTTTTTCTTATTTGAATTAGGCTGAACTGTTTTAAATAGCTAATGCGTATACGTTTTTAAAGATGAATTCTAAGGACGTGTTTAATAAGCATTCCCATGCATTAAATTTTCCACGCAATATCTCAATAAATCGATGAATATTTTCAACTTTCAATAGAATTCTAAATCTCCTAATATAGATATAGATTTATTATATTAGACAATAATAACTTATATACAGAAGAGCAATTAACCTAATTCACAATAAATAGTAACAAAAATCATTAAAAATTTCAAAACCATTCACATATGAATCATGCGCCAATGAATCAGTAGATTAAATAATTAAAAAAATAAAAAATTATACAAACACACCCTCAAGTTTTTGCTAAGAGTTACAAAACTTTCAACTTTTACCTATTTACACACCTTTTAATATAATACACACTATTATATCAAAATATGGAACACATATCAATGTCGATTCAGTCGGAAGAAAAAATGTCATTGGAAAGATCGTCGAATTGCGAACAAAACAAGCCAATAATGCAAACGCTTCTGCATGCGAAGGATTTTTATTAAAAAATGCTAGGGTTTAAAAATAATTTTTAATATATACGAAAATATTCTTAGATGTTATCGGTTCATTGCAAGGGGGGTCCCAACTACCAAAAAATAGTAATTTGACGGTTTTTTTTTTATATTAATTGATCCATTATGAAGATAGTCTCGCGCTGCTCCACGGCAGGGCGCGAGATTACGTATCCTTTCGTTATTATTATTATTAAGAATAATAATAGAATAAGTAATAGTAATAGTTTGAGGGTTAATTTTGTCATTTCACATCTTCAAACTTGCATTTAACAGTTAAACAAACGGGAATATTAGTCAAGGGACCAAACCCGATACGGGTCCACAAGAAGAGGATCCGGGAAAAAAAAGATTAAGGACTGTTTTTATTAAACCAGACATACCACAAGGCGACCAATAATGCAATTAACTCTTTATTAAATAGAGAGTTTTTGGATTAAGAACGAAGATTCAAACATATCAAATCTCGTTATGTGTGTACATGTAATGAAACTTGAGAAAGAAAGGATAAAAAACGGTCCCAGTATTAATCAGGCAAGCCCTGATTAAAAATAGCAAGCCCTCCCTTTGTAACATGATAAAGATAACCACATGGAGTAATATTTTTGACATATATTAAAGTCTTTTAGGGATCTATTTCGAAGAAATACAACTGTACTCAATTATAACTTTCATTTTGATTAAATGCAATGATGGTTAAAATTTACATGTGTGGTCCATCATGAAGCTTCGATGTTATATGTAATCTTTGATACTATGACAACAATTATTGTTTGGAAATGAATTATCGATGTCACACTACAGACATTTATGAAATCTTCATGTAATATTTTGAACTTTACAACAAAAAACGAACGCACAAATAATGAGCATAATCTTATAATTATTCGTGCCGAGTCTAGGGATTTTTCCCTGCAGGCACGGGTATATCGTCCTAGTTATAACTAGTAATTGAATGTGTGGCTCAACTCTGATTATCCGTTCTTTAGACTTTCTAAAGATCAGATGAAGTACCAAATACCTCTAATAAAGGGGTAGAAGCATAGAGATAAAGATACTGTTCCGGTCTTATCACAAAAACGAGCCGACACGTTTTGTTTAGAACGTCATAGGTTCATTAAATTGTGAAATTTGTGCGTGTAGTTCTCCTTTTCAAAGATTGAAGCATTAATGACGTAACGTGGAACCGAGATAGTTTTATGTGCCCTCGGTAACACGTATCTTGGCTCTATAAAATATTATCTAGGTTATATAAGTATTTCGGTTCACCCATACTTTTACTAAATAAAACTCTATTCAAATCATTACTCCTTTATTAATAGATTGATATGATATGATATATATATATATATATATATATATATATATATATATAAAATCACCAACTAGCATCACGAGTCATTATAGTAGTCATGTGATTATCAGTACGTGTAAAAATGGCCAAATCGCGCATTTTATGGACGATTTGTAAACTGTTTTTAACACATCCCCTAAGGCATTTTTTTCTATAAAAAATCGACCCTAAAGAGGTCTTAAAAATGGTGTTTTATTACCATATACGGTTCATTGATACATGTATGAGCATCGTTGGTTTTAATTCTTTCTTTAGTAATTGTTTTCTTTGATTCGTTTGGATAACAAATTAAAATTCTTATTATTTATTTTTGATCCATTGCATAAACATGCATTTTTTCCCATGCACTTAGCCAACAACAAGTATTTACATTATATTATTTTAATATTATGTTTTGTATGGAAAATCGATGAAAGCCTTTGACCATTAAGACATCACTTATGTTCTTGTGATGCGTTGTAATTGTGGGTTTTTGTGGTGTTTTTTAATTTTTTATTTCAGTTTTGGTTTTGCCATTGTTTCGGGTCGACCGTTTTTTTATGTATGTTTTTTTATTTGTTTTTTGCCCCTTGTTCGGATGGCACTTTAGAGTAGTTAGTTAGTAGATCAATTGTACTTTACTTCCAATATATTGTAACCGTTGCTTGGAGTGGAATGGGCGAACGAGTTAAAGGCATAAAGGCAAAAACGAATCTGGTGGAGTGACTTGGAGTAAATATTAATTTCCTGGAGTTCTACAAGGCGAAAAATTCTGAATGTTTTTTATTTTGATGTTTTCAACTCAAGGGCTACAACATGGCAGAAGGGTGTTTTGATTCGGGAAGACTCCTTCCCCGCGTTTCTATCCTATAAAGTCGAATAAAATTTTCTGGCAGATTCTGGACTCAAGTGCATTTAGGGCTCTACTTGATCTTGCTAGGTCTTGGAGCAAGTGGGAGCACTCCTTGTGATTGTCATGCTTGTCCCTAGTTGACCTTTTGGTTCTCGTAATGAATCACGAAACCAAGCATAATATTTTTCATCGGTTGAAGTTTTGCATATTGTGTGGTTTAATTTATGTGTGTGAATTTAGATCAGACAAAAGAATGAACAATGCTTTCAAGGGGCATGTCATCTCACATAGAACAATTATTGGCAACATCATCTATCATTACTATCAATGGGTCAGAAGGGTCGTAACTGAACCTCGCACAATGTAGCATCATATATTATTTCTGTGTTAACTAATGGTTTGAGTATAATATAAATAATGTTAAATGAACAAACGAGCTTGGCCCGAACAATGTTATCACTAATACTTGTCCACTAACAATTAGGTTTAGCCTATTTGTTATACATGTTTTCTTATTGCTTTGTAAGGGTCTTAGCCCATTGAATGAGAATGCAAGGGGAATTTATTAAGAATTTTGAGTTTAGTTGAGATTGGAGTCCAGGTGCATTTTCACCTCAGAAGTGGCTTTTATATCATCATAAACTCTTGCCGGTGTAGGAGATATGTCGAAAAGGGACCTCAGCTTCTTATCACCACAATTATCATATACTAGTTGTTTTCTTGTATATGAATTATTATTCTTTGGCTTGTGATGACGGGTCACTAGTGTATACTCTTCTTCTTCATCGTCAATATTAGCATTAACATGATGGGATGGTTGGACGAGGATTGCTGTCGATTCATGGGAGTTGTCCATGTTAGCTATAATACCAAGTCCGATCCCACGACCCGACACCACTTTATCACATGATGAATTATGGACTCTTCTAGGTGACATAGCTAATTTCAAATCCAGGGGACTTGTTGGGCTGCTGCAACTATTACAACTTCCCTCGAACCACCCGCACCGCTAGTGAACATCTTTTCGATCACCGCTCCTCAAATCCAGGGGACTTGTTGGGCTCGGAAATGTGGATATTGTGCAGAGAAGACAAACAAGCACACAAAAACTACTTGCCCGTTAAATCCAAAATATATTGCAAAACTAGCGAGAACTGAAGCTGCTGCCGAACAAGAAAGGAGAACTGCTACTAGTGCTACTGAACAAGAGGAGAGAAACAGTGATACTACACACATTGCTAATAAGGAACAATCAAATACAGCTTCTTGAATAGTTTTGCATTTTCCAAAAAAAAAAACTTAGTTTATATTTTTTTTTCCTTTATTTTATTTCTAATACTGTCGAAAAAGTGTTTGAGATTTTAATTGAATTACTTTATGTTTAATGTTCTAGCAGATTTGGTAGTTTAAACTGTTTTGAACGTATGATTAAAGTTGTCATGTATGAATCATATATGATTCATGTATGAATCATACATGATTCATGGTGAATCACATATGATTCATTCATGGATCATATATGATTTTCTATGAATCATATATCATGTATGTGGTGTGTCAGGCCAAGTGCCTAAGAATTTGATTGATTCACCATGAATAATATATGATTCACCCTGAATCATATATGATTCATTCATGGATAATATATGATTTTCTATAAATCATATATCATGTGGTGCGTTAGGCCAAGTGCCCAAGAATTTGATTGATTATCATGAATCATATATGATCCATGAATGAATCATATATGATTTGCTTAATCAAAGATTAATCAAAGTAGCAAAGCAAAATTTAGATTTCATAGCATCAGATTTTGAAATGCAACTAAGAACCTGTTTCAAATTCCAACAGTTATAACATCAGCTACTACCATCAAAAAAGTTACCGGAATCAGTTAAAAACAACTACCATCACTTCTACCATCAACAACTACCATTAGTTTTACAAAAATTTCTACCATTCAGAATTAGTTAAAAACAAGAAATCACTTCTTCCGACGCCCCTTTTCCTTCACTTGATCAACCGCTTCATTCACACCTAAAACTACATTGGCCACATGAGTCTCTTTCACTTGCTTGGGTGGATCACGATTATTCCTGTTCTTAATTGCATCAACAATCATTGAGACCTTCGCTTGCTCAGTATTCTTTGTCTCAAACGTGAAAGCGAAATCAAACATTTTATTTGAAATAGCATTGAACTGGTGCAACAAGATCTTGGTAGCAATCTTATACCTCAAGCGCTGTAACATCAAAAGCTGTTCATCAGATTCTTCACATAAACCGAACTCCCAATTCTTAGCAGCATCACCAACGTAATTCTCCATATGAATCATTGCAAATACCCCACAATCTACATGATTATTTGAAGTTCGCCACTTCAACTTTGGGATGAATGGTCTCATTTTAGAAACAGCTTCGTGACTTGAATGGTTCTGCTCTTTTAGATACCTAGAAAACAACTTCTTCTACAATACAAAACAGAGAAAAGCAAAACTAAAAAAACTGTACATATATCAAAATTTAAATGCTCAAACTGAATCATATATGATTCATGGTGAAACATAAATGATTCATAGAAAATCATATACATATATATATAAATAAAAACAAGTATCTGGAATCATATGAATTTTTCAAAAAACTTACAAGAGGATCACAAGCTTCCTTGTACTTTGAAGCATACGTTAACCAGTTTCCGCCTACCACGTAATCACCCATCTATCCCTCCACTCCGCTAACCCCAATCTCCCCACATCAGTCCACTTACTAGCACCACATTATCAACAAGCTAATACACAATCAACTAGTCCCTAATTTCATATCAAATAGCCCCCAAAAGTCAAAAACACTTTAAATCTCTTATCAAAACACATCAACAAAGTCCTTAAAAAGCAATATATATGATTCTCAATTAACAAACTTAACACAGAATCATACATGATTGTCTAAAAAAATCATTCAAAAACACTACTCATTTCAACACAAAACAATACTCATTCTCTAAAAACTGATCAAAACTATCAATAAGCATACAAATAAGCATATTTAGCACAAAAACAAACAAAAACAAGAATAAGCATAAAAACTAAGCCTAATAAGCAAAATAAGCATAAAAAGAAAGCATTAATCGGAAAAGTTACCGTCGCCGGCAACTGGTGACGGTTTCAAGAATGATTGGACCTCCGATTTAGCCGCCTTTCTAGCCGCACGTTCAGCAACAATATCCATCAATCGTTTTAGTGGTAAAATTAGAGTTAGAAATGATTGTTTTTATGGTTAGAACGATTGATTTAGGGGTTAGGGTTAGGGTTAGAGATTGGGTTATGGTTAGAACGATTGATTTTGGGGATAGAGAGAGAAAGTAAACTTAGTGAGAGAGATAGATTTGTAAAAATAAATGACCATCCTACCTTACAGATATTATTTATTTTTTAATAAATAAAAGTGGTATTAATCTGCACCGTAGATTTAAAAGAGATGGAAGGCCAGGATTAGTTCATTGGGTCTTTGACATTTTATGGGTCTATAAGGAACTTTTGGCTCATTGATCGATGTCAAATATATTATAAATGAATTTGGAGTGAATATTTTTGTGAATGAAGGGAAGGTCCTCGATCGATCGAGACGGGACACCTGTATGTCTTCAATTATTTATCAAGCATGTAGGCTCTACCTGCATTATTTTGTGAAATAGACTAGACTATTAAATATTCAAATGCATTATTTTCATGGAAAACCAAGTATATTGATAAACATTTCTTGCATCAGCTTTCTTTTTATCTATTTTTAGAAGCTGTTTTCCTATAAGGGTGGAAAAATACAATTTTTATTGACATACTATACTATACAAGCAGTTACCAAATAACCCCATAACTATATTGTCATATTGACATGCTTTATTTTAAGTCCAAGTTATAGCCCAGTTAATTTAACATTTAATCAAATAACCCGACTAGTTTGATTTTTTTTTTGGGAATAGGTAAACTTGTATATTAATAATCAAGAACAAATTACATCATATGAAAAAAGGAATAGACAACCTTATTCCTTTTATACTGCAACAACAGATACACAAAAAGAAAAGCAGAGGAAATCTGCCAAACCAGCAGTTCTCGGATAAAAATAGAACAACTCGGATAAAACTATCAACAGATAAGTCTGACACTTATCCCAAACATCAGCTTATCTAACAGACCAAGAAACACTTTCTCAAATTCACCTTAAATGCCCAAAGACCATATTCTCTTGACTACATTTCCTAACTATAGACATCCTCAAATCGTTCAACTTGCAACCACAATGACTCAGGATGAATAGAGCAGGCATCATTAAGGAGAATATAGCACCCATTCACCCTAACAGAGGGGATCTACCTACATAGCTACAATTCATTGACTCATATCCCTATCTAGCAGCTACAACCTCACTAGATAGATCAAGAAGAGAAGAGGAAAAGGCATCACTATGCAGGGAACACCCACCCTCAGTTAGATCCAACCAAACCTCCTTGACAGTGTATAGGATAGACCAAGTAGGTTCATCTTTCACACACTCACTATTCCATCATGCATACACTGTCCACCAGACCATTACCCTTCTCAGTAGATAGTGTTGGAATATGGTAGTTGGATTAGCGATATACGACTAGAAATGTGTGAGCATATTGGGGGAACACACGTTAAGACACTTAAAGTGCGTTTAAACTTCACGTACGTTTCTAATTCTAAACTAAAGGACCCAAAATGACTAGACTAGAATCCTATAGGTGGTTAGTAACATAACCGTCCATGAAGATTCTAGAGAGGGTCTAGGTTTGTTGTATGTTAGAGATAAGGAGTAATGGAGAGTTGTGATAAGCTTAGGAGTGTGGTTTCCTAGTTAAACCACAACTAGGGTTTCAAGGCTATAAAAGCCAACACCCCTAGCCCTCATAAGCTGCGTACAAACATCCCTAAGGCACAAAAAAACTTATCTCCCCTCTCCTCTCCACAAATCGGTCGATCCAAGTTAACCCTAATTATGGTTTACAGATTTTCAGTTCTCCTTTTTCTAGCTGTTTGATTTTCGGCAATCCCTAAAATGCATTTCAAGGTGTGATTCGATCCCACAACCTTCACAGCAGGTTTAGGGCTTTGGTTTAATAGGTTCTCAGGCATGACAACAAGCAAAAACATCTAGGGTTTTGTTTTTGTGATTTTCAGTTGATGTGGTCAAATTCGGTCCAACCGAATTCGGTAAAAACCCTAAGCCATCTTCCTGATTTTCGGTACAGTATACAAGAGTGGTATTTGGGACTTATTCAGGTTACATTTGTATACAATAGTTGTTTGGGATATACGTGAAGCAAGGCTAGCATCGAGGCGCATTTGGTTGATGTTTTGTGTGAGCAACCATAGAGGTGACATTTTAGTCACTTAGTTTCTAGATTCGTTCTCATTTGATTGCTTTGGTCATTCAACAAAGGTATGTTTTCTATTCATCTTATTATGTGTGTTAATCATAGATGCTAAACTAGATTCATATTCGCTGCGTACTCGTATTTAATGATTGACTAGCTCTTAAATCCCAACAGTGGCATCACGAGTCAACTAGTTTGGTGTTTATGGGTTACACACTAATAAAACACGCTAGGGCTGCATGAGAAAACGTTTTATTTATTGTTTTATTGGAAATATATGGCAACAACATGCAATTCTTGCCATAAAGAATAAATAAAGACCTAGAATCTAAACCTATGTTACTTGTTAATAAGAAGAATAGATTAAAATTAAAAGTTAAGCTGCCATGTTATTCTATTCTTTATCTTGGCCTTAAGACTCATGCAATTATGCTATATGATGGATGTGGCGATTTAGGCACTTTAGCAGAAAACCAAGTGAGAGTGTTTTGGTTCTCCATTTGGGGAAGACTCTTTTGAGAACTCGGGGCATTATTTGATTTACTGCTTTTTAATATAAGAGTATGTCTTCACTTCTACTCTATCTTTCTGTCTGTTTTTATTTGCTTATGTGATATGCCATTTGACTACTCAATATTTGCAAAATGGACTTTATGAAACTCTAAAACGGACTAATACTTATAGAGAAATTTGGATGAACATGTCTCATATTATACACGTAAGCATACCCTTGTGACCAGTTATGTGTTATTTGCGAAACGGGGGTTTTTGGACATGATTAATACGGACATTAAACTATGAAATTTGATTTCTTGTTTAATTTTAGTTTTTTATGCTTTTATCATATGATAAATCACTACTACACCATGGCTTTAGTGAACTTCTAGGGTTAAATTGATCTTTAATCTTCTCCTGTCCCACTACATGCTTCGGCGTATGAAGGAATTATTGGAAGAACTTGTGTTTTCGGACACATGTAGTAGTACAATATAGGGTTGGATCTATTTGTAATCATTCCCGCGATATTAGCACATATAAAACTAATGTTAACAAAGGATGTTTCTTAACATTTTATGCATCATTAGTCAATTGGAAATACGGCTCACCCATTGTGATCATACTATAAGAGAAGTCTAAGGCGAGTTTCCTAAGGCTACCCTAAAGAAGTAAGGTTTTTAATAGGCTTCGCGCTGACGTGTTTCTCCGCTTCTTTGTGCGTCCATAATGGAGCTACGGAGAACTTTTGACGAAATGATGTCTACATTAAAAGGTTAACAAAATGTTTTTCCTAACTTGTGCTACAAGATGTTTTGCATGCTTCTTGTACACGTTTTTGTCACATATTTCGTAAAGATTTATGTGTATACCTTATGTGAAATTTTAAGTCTATGTCAGCCAAAGTAAGAACACGTGCATTTGGATTGACTTCTCTGGTATACTCTTCGAGACCACCATAATAAGTACTATTTTATATAGATGGAGTGACCTGTTTAAATTGGTAAATTTCTATGATTAAACCCAAAAAGACTATACATTATGTGTTATTAACTAACCACACTAGTTAGTTAACCCTCGTATAAACTCTTTTTTTACTCTCATTATTATAGTAAGATACCTCTAGAAAAACCCTCATAGTCATGCTTTTCATTTTGTTACACCCCAATATTTATTTCATTACACCATTACACCTTAGCCTACCCTAATAGATTAAGTCCTTATTCGGTTGCTAGTTGCTTTTGTGTAAAAGTATGTATTTCCTACGCAACATCGTTTAAAAGGTGTTAGGAATTCCTTAAAAAAATCCGAAATGTTTGCGTTGCCTCATTTTTATAGTGTACGGTTCATTATCAGTGGAAATCAGACAATACACTAAACAGGATAAATGAAAAGAAAAAAGGGCATTATGTGTGCGGATACCTTCTTGTGGTGATGTTGAATCATTGCAAGCATAGATGTCATTTGTGCACAGTGCATATTTATATATCATGCCAACAGGTATGTTGCTAATTCTTTTGCCGGCTTCAGCGGCTTCTTCCACTCCTTTTGTTAATGGCACATCAACGCAACACGTAAACAGTCCAAAAGTAACAGCAGGCTTCACGTGACCTCCCGAGACGTTAGCACCAACTGATACAACCACAAATAGTGCAAAAGCATGTGCTATCGATGCTGAAATAAGTTAAGACGGGGTATCAGCTCCACCATCAGTTAGCTTCGCTGCAAAAAACATAATCAGTTTGTTCCACCACTTTTATACATCACGAAATGTGAGTAACTAAACGATGGTATCGCTTACCAAAAGCTCAATTTGAATCACATATACTAAAGCTCAATTTGAATCACATATACTGGTGGAACAAAAGCAGTTCTGATTTGCAGAAGTGGTTTGCTTTTTTGCTTATTTTATTGGCTTTCCCATTTGGCAAATTAAAAGCTTAAGCAAGTCCAATACCGGCTATCTAAATCGTCAATGTGTTGCTGTCGAAGTGTTAACTTTTTCACTAATAACTTTATAAATTTTCCTTAAACTTTTTCAATATCACTTATCAAATATTCCTTAACAACAGCATTTTAAATTAGGAAATTCATGAGGTCTTCTTTAAATATATCAACAATTCAACGGGCGCCTTTAGCGGATGATCTTTTTTTTTTCTTTTTTTTTTCTATTATGAAACTGTTATCTTTAGTTTTTGAAATAAATAAGGAGAAAAGTTGATAATCCCCGCTTTGAAAAACACTAAAGCCAATTGCTTAATCGCAATTTTAGGAACACTAGCTATGTTAGAAAGTAAAATTTTGAAATCCCATATTGTACGTAATAACCATAGGGGCCATTTGGTTCGCAATTTTGAAGTCCCCGTATTTCAAATATGGGACAATTTAAATTTTGCACGACTTTGATAACGTGTGTTTCAAAACCTTGTGTATGTTTGGCTGGCCAAAACAGTGAACAAGGAGTTGCAATGTGAAAGTGGTAAATGACAATATTGTCCAAAGATCTTCCCCTCAGTAATTGTAAAACCCAAAACAACATAATCTAAATTGTGTTTCCACCAGCTCCGTTGGTAGGAGTTTTCTTAAATGCTAATATCCCAATTTACAAACACAGATAATGATGGAGAGTTAAAATAAAAGCTAAAACAACAATAAAAGCAATATAAGATTTTCAGTATAGTGCAGAAACTGCATGGGTATGTCCATGTGGTTGAAAATTGATGTAATAGTTGTAAGCATATATAAAATCTTCACCCTTTCAAAAAAAAAAACAATATAAGATCAACTCAAAAAATCTATCATAAAAATAACCAATCTTGATTATAATAAGGTGAGGACACAAACTATAAAATATTGGGTTTGATATTAATATACACATTATATAATTGTATTTTAATATCAAACCCATTAAAAACCATCCAAATGCAGTGAAACAAACGGCCCCATAGAGTCTAAATAGAAAACATAAAAGAAGAAACTTCAAAACCCCATAAAGGCTGCTGCCCCAGCAATGAATACCTTCAAACAAACTGCCCTACGTCTTCATCAGCTGCTGCATCTTCATATACTGAGCCCTCTGAACCTTCATCATCATTCTCAATTTCAACACTCAATATTTTTCTCACCATCATGCAAAACCATCTCACCCGTCAACTGACCAGAAAACATCTCCTTACAAACATCATCTAAACGACTAGAAGACTTGTCATCCTTGCCTGCTATGAAAGACTTGAGTAAAGCAGTCTCTAGCATGACTTTAGGGGAGCAGAAAAGCTAGCACAACCCGTTCTGCTACGAAATGCTTTTTCTAGGGCAGAATGGGCTTTCTTCATCTGATCCCGTGCTTTCAAATAAGCTTTGCTTTCAAAGCAGACCTCGTAAAGAGCCGACTGACACTGTTGGTATTCTTTTGCTAATGCCTTATATTCTCTCATAATCCATGAAGACTCGACCCCGAATTCCACCAAAACAAATTTTTTATAACAACCAATAGCAGGGTCAGTTGTTGCTTCGTGGATAAGAACAGTATCGCCACTTTGAACCCAGAAATATTCATCACTAACTCCAATCTTACGCACATCAGAATCATTCCTTATCGCACTCCAGGCCATGTGAATCTTTTTAGAATCATTAGTATGGATAGAGGAACCTGCAACAAAACAAGAAAGTATAAGTAGAAACAACAGTTATTAACAAAACATAACTAATACACCTATTTAGAGCCAACTCAGTTAAAACTTGCAACATACACCCACATCTACCATCTGCTTTCTACACTTCTCTCATGTTGTTAATTTATTTTATTTTTTGTGCTTCATAATCAACACAATTGAATTACTCCGTATTATTTTATAGCAGAGAGAATAAATCATCTACCAGTCAACCACACACTCATTAATTATGTAGCTTTATAAACACAAAAAATTAAAAACATGTAAGACTAAAATTACCGAAAAGCACACAAGGATGGTTCGAGACTGAAATGGTTAACATTATTCTATGCGCCATATATATAAGTATTAGGGAATGAGTTTATATTTATAATTTGATTAAGTATATCAATGGTGTACCAATTTTTCACATGTATAACTTCTCTAAAAAGTAGAAACTCGTAGTTTAAAAAATAAATCTATACCGTTAATACCTAAACAATTGTTATAATATGCTTAAAGACCTTTTAAGGTTCAAACAACTACCTTGTTAGCTTGTTATTACAAAATTTTTAATATTTAATACTAATAGAAACTGGAATATAACCTTATGCAATTTAAATTGGTCAAATTTACTTTCTAGCGGTGAAATAGCTTGATCTAAATGTATAAGAAGTAATAGTTTTAAAAGTCTCTTCGTTGAGTTTTATAGTTTTATTGTCAACATCATCATCATATTTTCCATTTCTACAAATATCTCGTTTTTCTTAAAAATTTTCGTTCCACATTCATTTTTCTTTAGCAATTTCATTAGTGAAAACTAAAGCATCCAAAATACAACTTTTGATTAAAGAATGATACATGAGTAGATGAGAGAAAGCTATAGAGTGAAACTGAGTTTGTGGGTGTGAAAAAATAAATGTCCATTCATCAATGTATGGTTAATGGTTATTATCACACAACTTAATTTAACATTTGCTTGTTTTTAATGCAAAATATGGGACTTTTATATACTTAATATATTCGAGCTCAAACTTCTACAACTAGTAGACTAAAAAATGAAAAGTAGAAACAAAAAGCTCAAAACTTTGATTATTTCACACTTATTAGCTAATTGAGGCCTTGAATAATTGGATATTTAAAGATGACGACAAAAAAATGTATCACTAACTTTATATATGTACACAAACTCTTAGTAAATCCGAGGCCTTAAAAAATTGGGGGCCTAAAGCCCTAGCTTTACTTGCTTTACCCTTGAGCCACCACTGATGGATAGAGGAACCTGGAACAAAACAAGAAAGTATAAGTAGAAACAACAGTTATTAACAAAACATAACTAATACACCTATTTAGAGCCAACTCAGTTAAAACTTGCAACATACACCCACATCTACCATCTGCTTTCTACACTTCTCTCATGTTGTTAATTTATTTTATTTTTTGTGCTTCATAATCAACACAATTGAATTACTCCGTATTATTTTATAGCAGAGAGAATAAATCATCTACTAGTCAACCACACACTCATTAATTATGTATCTTTATAAACACAAAAAATTATAAACATGTAAGACTAAAATTACCGAAAAGCAACACATAGGAGGTCGAGTAAACATCCACCCTCGGATGATGTCCGAAGTCTCTGACCAATGCAGAAATACAATAGAGCTCGATAAGCTCATCCACATTGGGATCAACTTTATAAAACAGGCGACAACCATTGTAGTGAAAAGGGAAAAGTGAAAAATAGGGTTTGGGTAAGTCTGTTTATATATAGGTGTGAGTGTGAGTGAGTAACCGCCTCTGTAACTAAAGCCCAACTAGCTAAGCCCAACTAGTTAGGGGTGTTGATCATCAGCCCAACTAGCTAGGGGTGTTGATCGGTTCGGTTATCGGGTTGTTTGGTTAGTTCGGTTCGGTTTGTTCGGTTTTTTTTCAACCCGAAAACCGAATATGATATTTATAATAAAAAGATATTTATAATAAAAATGATATGATAACATCATAGCTATTGGATCAAATGTTGCTAGATCAAAAACTGACGTGGCATTTTTGTAAATATGTAAAACTATCAAATATTATCTATGTATAAAGTTTTTATACAATTTTGACATGACCCGTTAGTTTATATACACTTTCCAAAGTCTTAGACTTTATCCAAAAACATTTTCCAAATATATTTCACATTTCCCATATTTACTAGTTAACCCAATATATAGCCGAAATATTCATCAAGTCCAAATAGTCGAAACCCTTACATAATAATTACTTTACGAACATAAATAAGTTACATATAAAGCTTATAAGTCGAAAATAATCCATAACCCGCTTAACCAAATAACCACAGAACTTTTGGCCCTTATTGGGCTTTTCGCCCCACAAGCCTAAACGAAGGAATCCGAAACACAATAAGCCAAAAATAAATAAAATTAAGCATAGAATAAAAAAATAGGCACCAACTTTGGAAAATAAGCTAGAAATAACCACCAAATAAGCCAAGCCATAGGCTTAATAGCCAGGGTTTGGGCTTGGGCTTTGGGCCGAGGCCCACGAAACCAAATAAGCATATGTGGGCTTTTGTGTAACCCAATAAGCTCAAAATCATTTTTTATTATTTCAAATAAGCCACGAAAATAAGCTAGGAAAATAAGCCGAAAACTAGAATAAGTCAAAATACATTTCCTTTTGTTTTCATTTTGGACCGAAACATATATAAGCTCAAATAAGCTTTCACAAGCTTATAAATAAGCCGAATAAGATATAAGCTTTTTGGTAAAATATTTCTTTATAACAAAATAGCCACAACAACACAACTATACTTTCCCTTGTTTTGTTTTGTTTTCTTTCTAAGCGACATATATACAAAGCCTTTTTAGGGTTTTGTAAACTTTTAACCTTTGATTTTTATACAAATAAGTGTACATCCCTTCCTTATGCATTTTGAGGATAGTAAAAGTACAAGAAATTTTTAGAAAAGATTACTTACGAAAAGATGGTTATGAAGATATTGATGACTAGCTAACAACCCGAATGTTGTTTAGATATGCCCAAACTAACTACTAGAATCAACCCAAAATACTCCTTAGCTTCTAGAAGCTTGATCAAAATTGAAAAATGGATGCTTTATGGGTGTGTTTGTGTTCGTCAGTTATAAGAGAGAAAGGGAGAGAAGAATGAATTTTGTGTGTGTATTTTCTAGAAGATAAGATGTTTAGGATATGAAATTAATGAACATTGCACCTAGTCCCCTCCTTATGTAATTCATTCAAAAGTGGAGATCCCATATATGGAAAATAATCAAGGGAACAAGTTTCTAAACTTTTGGGATGGTGTGAGTGTTGACGAGCAAGGGAAGGACCATAAGTGTGGCATTTTTAAATTATTGCCATGGTGGGAAGACTCTAGATTTTACCCATTTACTTATTTACACAAAGCTAGGTAAAACGATAGATTTCCGTAGCAATCGAACGTAATATTTTTAACAAGAAACGTTAAGATATTTCAAGTATGCTCACAAAGCATAAAAACGCGACATTTGTCGAAATACTACATTAAATAGTAAGCCGGAACACATCCAGTAACTATTCTCAGTTACGCGCGGGAAACATCCCGGTTAAGCACATTAATTATCACGAAATTAAATAAAATCAATTAACATACGAAAAAGTCAACGATAATAAATCGGAAATTTTTACGGTGACGTTCGAATGGCTATCATGAATAGGCTTCTTTCACGCCTCTAGATACAAATTTAAATATTTTCTATCTTACACCAATTGCTACTTCTGAAGGGTTATGGTGTTTTTCCTGTGGCAAAAATGTTATGCTGTTTCTCTGTCCATCCCGACACACAAAACTAAACCCTTATGAAGATTTATTACCCGTTTTACGATCAAGGACCATGGTATGTGTCAGTGTTTACATTGAGCTCGAGAAGTTGGTACATTCTTGATAATTACTATTTGCCACGTGAATCAATCAAAATAAAACGGTCAGGTCAAGCAGTTGTGGGTGGTAAAATATTCTAGGTTGGTTCTGAAAGGTTTTATAGTGATGATGGTAATTCGTCCAAAATTTATATGCTTGTTTCATTTGATTTGATTACTCATCAATTTTAAGTAGTAGACATGCCTCAAGAGATACTAATTGTGGAGTTTTCACCCCCATACTATATTTTCTAGCTAGGAAACTCTTTCATAATTTCTAGAAGTTTCAGGTTCGATGACTTTCGAATTATTTTTGCTTGGGTGTTGGAAGTTGATGGTGGTTTTACTTCATCGTATAGAATGATATTCACCATTTCATACCCGATCTAGCATGAACTAAAATTACTTAGATTTAGTAAGGATGTGAAACCAATAGTTGAAGCTCATAGCATCCAACATATACCTCACTCACTACAAGTTTTCAATCTAAACTTTTAGAACTTTCAAAACATTGGTGTTGAAGCAAACCGTGGTTCATTTTTCATTGGCCCATACAAAGAATCACTAATTCTTCTTACTGAACGAAATAATTAACTAATACATTAAGTTGTGTCTTTAATGTTATTATTTTATGTCTTTCATGTTATAATCCTATTAGTATTTACATGTTTACTAGTTTGTTCAAAGTGTTTGTATTCATTTGTGTCTTTAATGTTATTATTTATAAGTATTTTACAAGTGCTTTCGTTTACAGAATATGCATAAGTATGTCATGAAATTGTCAACTCAATGTTTATATAAAATGTCATAATCATATCATAAGTGTGAAAAATATTACGTGATCAACATTTATGTCATGGAATTGTCAATTAAATGTTTGTATAAAATTATGAACCTGTCACAATCATGTCATAAGTCACGCAAAATATTACGTGGTCAAAAGAATGTCATAGAATTGTCAACTCATGTTTTTATAAAATAACACAAATGTCACAATCATGTCATAAGTCGCGCAAAACATTACGTGATCAAATGAATGTCATTGACTTGTCAACTCAATGTTTTTATAAAATAACAAAAATGTCAGAATCATGTCATAGGTCGCGAAAAATATTACGTGATCAAATTAATGTCATTGAATTATCAACTCAAGGTTTTTATAAAAAAAATATAACTGTTAGAATCATGCCATATGAATGTCTTTACACAGCTTTGTCGCTCCTACACTATATATAAGCTTTGAATATATTCAAATGACATCATTCTTAAATCTATCAAACATACAAATGGCGTCAAATTCAAATAAATTCAAACATACTAATGATAGATAGTGAGGTGTCATTATGTATGAGGATATGACGTACTCACTGTTAGTTGAAATGGTGGTGAATAAATTCAATTTAGATCCAAATGATCGGTTAAATTTAACCTTTAAGCTCCCTTCACAAGACAGTCAGTTGGATATTACAAACGACGAGGAAGTCAAATTTTTTGTTTATTGTGCTTGTAATTACACTGATGGAATACCACATTTGTATGTTGGTCAACATAAAAAAACATAAGCAAGGATAATACCCGGTCTAGCGCGTATTCTTCAAGCAGCGTTGCTCCGCAAAAATGTAGACGTTATGGAAGGTGGCCATGAAAACGTAATGGCAACCCAAGAGTATGTTAGAAAAATAATTGAGGATGCGTCTGAAGATGATCATTTTACGCGTGACCCATGGCTAAATGCGGTTATATATCTGCATGCATGCTAAAGGGGTTATGGCAGCGGGTTATCTTGGCGATATGAAAAAATATTGCAAAAATGGAAACTTGATGCGGTCGTAGGCGTAATCATGTCTTGTACGCCGAATGCGTTGGGAGACCTAACAATTACACTGAAAGATCCATCGGGTACAATGGGTGGTATAATTCATTACAAAGTCTTTGAAGAGGAGGAGGGTTACACAAAGTATATCAACGTCGGAGCTGTTTTGATACTTCGTAATTTTTGTGTCTTTACCCCAAAACAATCAAACCATTATCTTAACATTACATTGAGAAACATTGTTCAAGTATTCAACAAGGACACGGTTTTTTAGCTTATAAATGTTTAAGTTTTCATTCCGTACATTAGAGATTGACAAACAGTTCTTATAACTTGTAATGCTTGTTTAAGTCAATGTCTACTTTATTTTGTCTATTTAAGTCATCCACTAAGTTTGAAATGTCTCTCACAATAAGTTGTTAAATGTTAAATATATATACAATATCATTTGATGCTGGTGGGTACACAAGATTATATAAAACATCAACTATCATATCCACATTCGGAAGTATCCTCACACCGACTACTATAGAACTTATAAAGCATATCAATTCTGAACTCTCGGCTCCTGACCCCTACGAAACTGATCTATTATCCAACTTGAAACCACTCCACAATCCTTAAAGTTTGCTGCTTGTGGGATCGGGAAATCCCAACCAGAATTGTATAAGTAGTAGAAATTGTAGGGTTGATGTCTTGTTCTTTCGAAATGGCCATGCTTTTCCAAAATTCCATTTAAAATTTTGGTCCATTGTGTTATACGTTAATATAACAATGACATTCGATCAAAGCTATGCAAAGATTCTAGGACAGAAAATATGGAATTTGGTAAATTTATTACACCCGTCACCGAGTGATTACCTCTGGCATTGATTGACATATACACTTACGAAGATAAATAGATTCAATAAAGTAAAATTCAATAACTTATTAAATACTAATCGTATCTAAAGGTATTAAACGTTTAAACACAAATACTAACCCAATCAACATCATCCCATGAAGGGTAGGGACGCGTCGATCCATCCAACGTTCCCCTAATATGTCGATCCGTCTCTATTATGAAGATCTTTGAACGTGGGTGCAACCATGCAGTCCCTACTTTAGCCACTGTGAACCGAGCATCATGCCCCTATTTCTAATAATCAGCTCCATCCATGCATTTATTTGCCGATCCAAAAGATAAATTAAAATGAAATGTAGTGTTGGAAAAAAATAATCCTTTTATAAACATTTATTAATAAACTTACATCGTCCGACAACCAACTCACTTTGTTGTGGTCACCCACCATATAATAGCCTCCCCTATAGATTTGAGGAACTAGTTCTTGCCAGAAGGATTCCATAACTTTATAACTCTTGATATCCAGAAAAAGAGCTTCGGGGTTGAAGAAGAATATCATACACTCAACATAATGGTGTCGCAGAACCTAAACAACCAAAATTAAAATAAAATATCAATACACATTTGTTAACTTACGTTATTAAATTAAATACTACTCTTACGATTACCTTACTAAGGTCTACGTTCTTAAATGAAACGTAATCCTCAGTAGCATGTGCACCAATAATCAAAACCTCATCATCCCGTTCATTGTCACCAACAACCGCCTTTCTAAGATCAAAAGTTGAAACGTTGGCGTTCCTCCTCTTATTCTACTATTATCATCCTGTTTTAGGTGGGACAGTTGTATTGGCAAAAGGCACTATACTGGATCTCTGCAAAATTGCTAAGACGAGATACTCTCCTTTCCCGATTCAATACATCCTAAAAAAATGAATAAATAATAATTATAGGGTGATTGTTTGGACTATAATTATTGTAGCTAACCGGCTACAATCTTAAAAAATACAAGAAATGACTCAGGGACCCACAAACAGGATTTAGGGACCCACAAAATGACTCAAGGACTCATGATTTGTAGCATAAAATTATAGCTAATTGGCTACAAAAAAATTGTAGCTAATATATTCCCAAATATCATTTGTTAATTTATCCTGATTAGTAGTATAGAAGCATAATCGATAATAATTATTGGATTACCAGGATGAATCCACCAACATCATGATTATGTGATGGACCATATTGGGGTGTAGGAAAATTGTGTAGAAGACCATGAGACAAATCCTTGTTGTGCCCTGGGGGTCATAATGTGCGGATTGGTTAGATAAACAGAGGATGGATCAATACTTTTAGGACACATGGCTTATCAACCGAGGCCTGATACGTAGGTGTCATTTGGGCGCCGTCAAAGAAGGACTCGCTTGCCTGCGTCGTGAACATTCTAGGACCATCATGTGGGAAGCCCTAAATACAAGATTATAATATTTAGTTAGTTTTCAACAAAACAAAAATATATGAATATTAAAATCACGTAAATAATACATGCGTGTTTTGAAAACCACTAAAGTCACTTAAACCATAATGTTGACCAACTTGAATATTAACATCGATCGGTCCTTTCTTTGCTCCAGGCATCATCCCAACTTGCATTTCCTGCATTAAATTTTTTAATTAAATAATTGTCAATTATTATTTCATCTTTATATATAACCTCATAAATTTAACGTTAACAATTTACATGCAAAAACTAATTCATTTGGTTGATCATTAAATCGTGTGCATCATTCTTTTCCCGCAATTCTTTTAACAACCTATCTTGTTCCACCACTCGTCGATAATTGTCTTCTGAAACATCATCTCGACTATGTTGGTTTACACGGGGCGGTATTCGTGGTGGTTCGCGAATATGACCATCAAAGAATGATCTGCTTGAAAAACCGACCAATCCCTTCATTTCAAAAGGGCATTGGTGTAAGTCTGGGACTAGGTCGAGCTCTCTTTAAAATAAAAATGACATTAACTACGAAATTATAATGATATACCAAAAAAATAAAGTGCATAATTAATAAGAACTAAAAAATGCTCGAGATATCTCCGATAAAACTTTACAATTGAACGCCAAGCAACTACTCTAGGATAACGCTCTTCACGTGTAAAAATATTATGCGCCCCTACTCCATAGGACTCCAATATCCACGTCTACAAAAAAATTACTTGTTTAAATTCGTTAATGTTATACATATACATAAACATTAGAAATTAACATATGACTTACCTTAAAGGCCCATGTAAAGCCCGACAACGAATACTTAGGAGGACCACTATCAGGTTCCCTTGGAGTGGCATGAGGAGCTTGTCATCGTTTAGTGTTTGCATTCCTTAACTACCCGTACAGTGTCGGCCATACGTACGAACCCCAAGGATACATTTTCCACGCGCGTTTATCATCTACTAACCTTAAACGCTAGTCCGGGACAACATACTTAGGCTCAGGACCTAGTAACACCAACTGCAAAATGGCTAACAAACAAAGGGAAACAACATCATCGTCGTGCATGGTATTAAACTCTTCGCTGTTAATCTTTGCTAGCAACATTCGAGCGGTTATATGCTTACCATCCATACATGATTCAAACACTCCTCTCCTAAACGGACTAGTTTTTTTTTTTTTTTTTTCCTTTTTTTTTTTTTTTTTTTTTTTTTTTTTTTTTTTTTTTTTTTTTTTTATTTTTTATTTTTTTTTTTTTTTTTTTTTTTGGACAGCTAAATATCACGACTTAACATCTACCCCAAATCTTAACCCCGTTACGAGGAAAAATTCCTCCCTCCCAAATTGTATCTCAAAACCACCTACCTAGTAAGTGAATGGAACAATATCCGTGTCTTCATCTACACTCTCCACTTGGCGACAACTCATAAAATGTATTAGAATACCATTCTCCCTTGATTCATCTATATCTAACAACCAACCAAAATACGTGTCCCTTACTAATTGTTCCCTAGGGGTGTTTGTAATTATATCTCTAATGTCGTGAATGAACGATAACCTACTTCTACATGCCAGAGTCACAACTTCCTAAAATAAAAATAAAAAACTATATACTATAACTACACATATACATAACAAATAAACAATAATGATAATAGAACACAATGAAAATTATACCTCGTAATTCTCCATATTCACCGAAAATCAAAAAATTAAAAACCGCCCTCACCACCGACAACAGTCAACCACAACCAAACAACCACCGCCGCAACAACGCCAGCACCACCACAATTGTCCCAACAGACACAATACCACCTCAACACCACAATAACAACACCAACTCACGTTTCTTATATCACTCACATCAACTCCTTTTTTCTGTTCTTCTAATTCAATCTTTATTTTCTTTGCTATGCATTAACTTCTCACTCTGTTTACTACTTTATACAGTATACATATGCATGCACACAAAACCTGAAAGAGTATAAGTCATTTCAAGTTATGTGTAGTCATTCGAGTTTCTCTTCCCCATAAGTATGTCGCGACAAAATGTAGTATCTCGGTATGTAAAAGGCGCGACTATATGCGCTGGCAACTTTTAGGGTTTTGTTTTTTTATGTGTTAACTCCCAGCTTGACACGTGTAACCCAGTTTAGTCTCTCTTTTTTGTTCGCGAGTAGCAGGTCCATTTTCGTAAATAGATGAAAAGCAGTCCTCTGCAGGACAAAAGAGGTAATTTTCGCATATTTGGTTGCTTTTGATTTGTACTTTTAAGGCTTCAGATACTTGCTTTAGGATAGAATTGGGTTTTTATGTAATTGTTTGTATAATGGTGGTGTGGTGGATGATTTTACTCAAAGATCTGAAGGTAATGTTTCAGTTAGTTAGTTTTGGGTGTGATTTGAACTTTATGCCATGAACACCCAAAAAATGGATCTTTGAAAAAAATGGATCTTTGAAAAAAGATGGATCTTTGAATATATGAGTATGAACTTTGAAGAAAAATGGATCTTTGATGTTGTGAAGAAACCCATGAATACTTTAACTATCAATGATAAAATTTGATATGTTGAAGATTATCGAGTTGGCTACTGCTTCTCATATAAATTTTAGATAAAATGTATAAGGTGATGTGTTGTGTAAAAATCAACAAATACTATAAGGTGATGTGTTGTTTTTGTAGCCTCGGGATGTTGAAAAGACCAATTCGTATAATAGGCTAAAATATGATAGATAAAATGTATGTATCTTTGTTGTTAAAAACATGTGATTAACATAACTTATATTGTATGTATCTTTTGTTTGTTTTTGAAATCATACATTTTTTGCAACCCGCGGTCAATGATTCCTTGTTGGTCTACGAATCACATGTACAAACCACATACACGCGTTTAAAAGGCAGGAAAACACTTCATGAATGTAGCTAGAGTTGAATAAGTATAATAGTAGCAAATAACATAAAAATGTAATATACAGAAGTAGTAATGTCTAATTTCCAATTCAAATATTCAATTTTTTTTCTCGGATAAAGCCTTAAAGCTAGGTATCAAACTTCTTTTTATCATTAATCCAATGTGGTGATGTTTCATGTATATATAAGGAAGCTTATTAAACAAGATTGTCTTTTATTCTAGCACATTTTAAACTTGGATCACTTGAAAAGTTATTCATCTATCAGCAGGACCGGTCTTGAAATTCATGTTGTCCTGGATGAGACGATCGAAAAAAGCCCTTTGTAAGCAAACGACTTACTGCTTATGAGGGTTTAAAACTCAGTCAAGCTGACGATTCATCCGGTACCAATTTTCATCAAATAATTAAGATGTTACAATATGAGGAGATTACCTCAAGTACAATATAGATCAACAAAAACAACATATCTTCTTGAAAAATAAAAGATTCGTTATCTTTTTATAGTAAACCATTTGCTACAAAACTTATTTAATCATGAAAATTTTATCATAATCATGTATAAACATATCTTACGAAATAATATCCACATATACTTTGAAACATAAACATATAGAAACTACTAAACACAATATAAATTCTTTCAAACCATGTGCCAACCGTAACAAAAATGCTACCAGTACATAACACACGTATAGTTAAAAATAGTTGATATTTATTGCATAAATAAAGATGAGGGGATGCTAGTTTTAATTCATTCTTCTTCCTCAAATTGCAAGCTTTATTAGGTTATTAATAAAGGGGTGTTTGAGGATATAAGTCTATCGTGTTTGCTACTTGTGCTCGATACAACTCGCGATCTAACGTTTCGTGATCGAACTTCGGGTTTGTTGTCCAAATTGTCCAACAATCTCAAAGATCCGGTTTGCTTCAAATGGAGACATCCAACGTATAGAAAAATGACATGAATATATAAAAACATATGTGTAGGAATCCATTTGGAAGAAGTAATGTGTGGTTTTAGCAGAGGAAGTCGTGTTTGGATCCATAAACGGGAAGTACTAATTCACTACTCGAGACCATCTCTAGCTTTGTTTAACTTAGTCATTACACACCTTTGGAACTTTTGTTTATTGTACCAGAAACGGAAAAATGGTTTCGGTTAAAAACTCAAATGTGGTTATTCTAGTCAGCCTACCGATGAAGCGGACTTAAAAATTGCAGCAGGCAATAGATTGTATCGATGGCTTATCTTAATGAATTAAAAGAATTTTATTAAGGATGCAAGATGATGTGTACCTTGAAGATGAATGGGATATTCCTTAATCTTCAAACAATAGTGCTTTAAGTGACCCAGCTTCTGTAAACACAGCTCTAAAGGACCTCGGCTTGGTGAGTATCAGTACATGGTACAATATTATGATATAATAATTAGGGGTTTTGCTAACAACATTCTTTAGGGTTGTGGTTAACAAGTTAGATTTATATTATAATTCATTGTAAAACTTGAATCATCCAATCAAAATCCATTGTCGTGTTTTTCGGGATTGTACCCACCTTTTCTGAAATAGTCAACCAAGCATGATTATTCATTCTTGACAATGTAATAAAATGCCTCTTGTTAACAACAACCCTTGAGGCTATTGTTAGCAGAACCCAATAATTATTATACGTTCCATTAATGACCTGTTTACTTACTAATATGTTGAGATGGTTTGTGTTTTTATCTTACTCCTGAATGATGCAAGAAAGCTGGCTGCAAATAAGGACGTTACTGCCCTTAAAGAGCTATCTACATCAGAGGTGGACAAGTTCATGGCCGAGTGGAACAGTAGCAAAGCGTTCTGAGAAGATTACGAGAAAAGACTATTGCAATCACTCGACATGTGCCAGCTAAGCAAAGACAGGCGTATGAGAAACCCAGGCGAGAAGCCTTTGATTGCACCAGAACCCACCCCTGCTCCAGTTGAGACAGAAGTAGCAAAACCAAAGGCAAAGCAACCAAAAGAAGATCCTATTCATGTTTCTGTTCCACCACCAGTTGTCGAGAAAAGTAAAAAGACAACAAAAATACAAAGGAGGCAAACGGTAGAGTAAAGGGTAAAAAGGAGAAAATAGTAGTTGAAGAAGAAGAAGACGGAAGTTTTCGGTTTGATGAGTCGAAGCTCAAGGAGATCATAACAAAGAAGAATAACAATGAGCCATGTACGCTTTAGAAAGGAAGAAAAAGCTCGCTGAACAAGCAGCAGCAAAAGCAAAAAAGAAAGCCGAGAAAGAAGCTGAGAAATCAGCCGAGAAGAAGCTTAAGGATATATCTAATGACGACTGCCATCATGCATCAAACGTTATGGTAACTTTTTTGCATCTTCTTTCTTGTATCGAATTATCATTGTTGCTTTTTTTTTAGTCCAAAAATAAGTTCTATTGCTGCTTCTCTGGTACATGTTTCAAGCTAACTCTTTCTAAACCATATATCAACTTCTCAGTCTGCAAATACAGCTAAAAAAAACAACGAACCAAAACAAAAACCGACATTACTTCCAAACCAAAAGTACCCCTTTTAGTCCCTTTTACTAGACCCGTTTGTCTATGCATACAAGGTGTAACCAACTGCTAAAGACACAGTAAGAACCGCAGCAGCACCTGCAGCATAGTAATGCATGTAATTGTTTGAATTCGTACGTTTAAGTATCACCTTTGAGATCGAGTCAGGGCCCTTCCCTCTGTTGCTTCTGCTTCTCACTCTCACACGCTCCTTGGTATTTGTTGTCGGTTTCACCTTTTCTTCAACCTTATCTTCCTCAGGTTCCTCTGCAACGTCCTCCACCGTTTCTTCCTCTGGAACCTCAACAGTGCCAGATGCTTGCATTTTCTTCTTGTCTATCTTTTCCTTATCCTTAAGCTTCTTCTCGGCTGCTTTCTTAGCTTCTTTCTCGCCTTTCTTTTTTGCTTTTGCTGCTGCCTTTTCAGCGAGCTTTTTCTTCCTTTCTAAATCCTGTTTCGCCTTTGCAATCTCTGTTTCCCTCTTATGATGCTCCTTGTACTTTTGAACAAACAAAATAAAAGGTAAACTAAGCAGGCAGCATGTTATATATAAATTGAAAGAAAGAATGTACCAAATTTGATGTTTTCCTTGAGTAGTGGAAGGTTTCAAGCAAATGGATCAATCAGCCAGTGGACATCGATTCTTTAAACGAATGATACCATCATCGATGCACATTACCCCATGAACTGTAACACCATCTGGACCCATCCAGCTGGTCACCACTGGTGGCCTCATCTCCTCCAATTTTTCGGCTTCCTCTTCATCTTCTTCGGATTCTTCTTCTTCTGATTCCATTATATCTTCTTCCTCTTCTTCTTCTTCGGATTCGGATTCCGTAATATCTTCTTCTTCTTCTACTTCAGATTCCTTTATATATTCTTCTTCTTTGTCTTTTTCCATCCATATGTGGCCCTCCTCGTCCATTCTTCTTATTAGTTTAATACAAACAACCAAAAGACCACAGCCTCTATGATTTGAAAATTGACGGATCACTGTAATCAGTTATCATATCTGGTTATATCTTGTTAAAACTCATTCTATTACATCAAGGACAGATTGGTACATGATGATAATTTATAATATATTCATTCAATGTTTGCAAATTAATAAAGTTATTCATATCAACTGATGTATGTAAATGATCATTCATATTCACTTATTATTACAAATAAATATCTACCACTGCATAAATATGCTCCATTATATAAATCAGTTCCAACGGATCAGTGTTATCAGTTTTCTCATGTTTACTAGTTCTTGTTTATACATATACGACACTTAAATACGAGTACACAATTCAATCCTATATACTATATTAAGTAAAAACTTGAACAAACGATATGAGCAGAGCATATTCAACGCCAACAAATCGCTTCTCGTAACATTAATCATCTCTTTGAACTCCCTAATCCTACTACACGTTTCATCTAATATAGTTTCATTGCGTTTGTCAAACAACGAGTATATAGCTCGTTTCAAATTCATTCTTTCGTTAGGCATATCATCAAACACATTAGATGCATCAAATTCATCTATAAATTCACCAAACTTTAATGAACTTATTTGAGTTAGGCATTTCGTCAAACACCTTATATGCAAGACTTCAAATACAACTAAATACCTCTAACTACAAACCTATAATGAACTACCTGAGCGGTTTGTTAAGCGAAGGTGAATTTAAAAGCGGAGGTGCGTTTGGTTAATGATTTGTATTTTGTATTTTGGGGTTGTCAACACTTGTCATCTTATATTATGTTAAAAGGGATAGATTTAGATTATAGGCAAAAACATAAATAAAAATTAGAGAAAAGTGCAAATATGCTCCCTGTGGTTTGCAAAAATTGCAGACTTACTCCCCAACTTCACGAAAGTGCAGGTGGCCTCCCCAGTTTGAAACTTTCATTGCACTCGTGCTCCCTGCCAGGGAGCACGAATGCAATGGAAGTTTCAAACTGGGGAGGCCGCCTGCACTTTCGTAAAGTTAGGGAGTAAGTCTGCAATTTTTGCAAACCACATGGAGCACATTTGCATTTTTCTCTAAATATATAATTTAGGTCACTTCATCATACAAAGGTCAAGTTGGCATTCTTGGCTGAAAATTCACTTTCACCATGTTTGATGCCATTTTCAAACCATAATGAATTGGTTGATCATCCAATTGGTGCAGATCCTACATGATTTCTTGTTTTGGCTCGAATCGAAACCGACAGCTCCATACGAATCCGAAAACCACATATGTGTAAACCTAAAACCGAATCAAGTAAAGTTGGTTCGGTTTGGGTTGGACCAGTTCGGCTTGGTTTTTGGTCTTTTTGCTCACCCTTAAGTAAAATTATACATTTGCTCACACTACAACTTCAAGCCATGGCACAAAAAATGCTGTCACGTCAGCAAAAGTGCTATAGCACCAAACTTGCTATGGCACTAGATTGTGTGGCTCTCTCGTTAGCTTCATGCCATGGGAAAAAAATGATGTCATTGGTCCACACATACCCCACTAAATACATATATACAACATAAAAAGACAAAAAAAAGGAAATGCTCTTAGCGCTATGCTATGGCACCAAATCCGGTACCGTTGGCTCAATTTTTTTGGGCTGTTACTATGGCTCAATGCCATGGCTCAACCGTACCTCCCACTCTTATAAAAAAGTGTAGGTAAAACAATACATTTGCTCATATTTACTAAAAAATGTAGGTAAAAACTTAAACTTTTGCTCTCTTTTATATTTAGTGAATGTGAACATATATTAATCAACTATGATTACAAATTATAAAAATAAAAATGACATTTGGACATACCAAAACCATGATACAATACTGCTAAACAAAAAACTATACTCTCTACCAGACATACTACATATCGGATATAACAGAAAAAGAATTCTGACAGGCCTTTTTAAAACTTATATCTGATAAGCATACAAAACTTACTATCTCTGATCCAATTTCATTCAAAACCAAACTACCAATGGTCATCATTTTCACCTACAATATATTCATGACTACATTTTCACCTAACAATGCTCTCCTATTTATATAAATAGTAGAGTAAAAAATCAACTTTCATCACTACACACTTATAAAAAAAAAGAGTAGGTAAAATTATAATTTTATTCACACCTTTTAAAAGTGTAGATAAAAGATTAGACTTTCACTCACACTTTAAAAAAGGTGTAGGTAAAAACTTCATATCTCCTCACATTTTTTTAATATGTAAGCCAAACTTACACTTCTCGAAATGTGTGGATGTGCCATTTGTACTGAATATAGCACACGACAAGGCAACAAATAGTCGTATATTAGTGACATATTAGTGTGCTATCTGTTAACTTGAACTTGAGTTATATATGCTCTATCTATATTTTCCAATTATATCGTCTATCTTTACATTTCTGTATACACTAGCATGTACCCACGCAAAGCAGCGGGATATTAAATATGTAGTTATTTATCGTATTTTGATTTTTTAGCGGTATACAATTATAGTATGTATTTAATGGTTTACCAGTTTGATAGTTTTAAAAAACAAATGCGTGTTTCATATTAGATATATATTAAACAAATATATTCAGAGAAGATTATCCACGAGGATTAACTGTTTTATTGAAAACTGTCCAATAAAACGATGTCAAACTCATATTAGAACCGATTGGAAACCTAATGTAACACCCCCATTTTTGACATATAGCAGCGGAAGCTATTCACAATAATAGAAAACGACTCAAAAGAGACGTTTTGAAAATTTAATTATCATTCAATATCATATCATAGTTTTACAAAGGAGGTCTCAAAATCTACATGAAAACATAAAGTTTGAATGATAACAAGTTTAGCCATCTTCAAGTCTGTGTCACTCCGTGCCATAAGTTGCTCAATTACCTGAGATAAACATGCTAAAAGGGTCAACACAAAGGTTGAGTGAAATTCAAAGTTTTATTATAAATAGTTTGAATACAAGTCTTCATAACAATGTGGGTTTACGTTGGTATATCGACCCATAAAGTTGTTTGAAAGGTTGAAATACAATTAATATGATGTGTAAAAAATTGCAACGAAAACAGAAGAAATCATAGGAAAACAGTAATTATTTTGTGTCTAAGCTCATGGCACACAAACTGACGTATTATGTATAAATCAAATAATGAGATATATAAATGATACTGTGCCCCCGGTGTAGGTAATTTGCCATAAAAAAAAATTACCTATAGTGTTAGGCACCTCACCCTCGAAAAAAAATTTTATGAACATCTCATTATTTTTATCGTAAAGTATTTACTCAAGCAATTGCTTAATTGACGTTACCCTTCCAAAAAAGTTACTTTCTTCGAACGACATTACAAAATTTTTTTCTATGTCATAATAACCGACAAAATCGTCATTTGTCTTAACGATCAAGAAAGGGGTACTTTAGAGACACGTAAACAAATAAAAAAATTATCATATTTTTATTTACACCCGCGAAACAAAACTCAGCACGACTATATTATTATGTGAACCCATTCATACTCAATACTAAAATAAAAAATGAGCCACTAATTATACAAAACTAAAAAATAATAAGACTGTGGCGTACACTCCTGAAAACTTCAAATATCGCACAATGCTACCTAAGATAAATCGATAAAAAAGGGATTCAAAATAAATGGGCTAACACCATCATTTCATTCTTACATCTAATGCCCTACACTTTTCATTCACATGCTCCGTCTTGTTCCCAATTTCATTCCAAATTCAATTCAACCAATAGTAATTATTCCTTCACAGTATTATAAAAGAGAAATCAAACCAACAGTATCATATACATCAATAGTATATATGAATAATATCATTCACATTCACATGCATGGTTTCAGAGAAATAATATACACCATTGAAGAAATAAATATCACCGAGCACGAGATATTCAATCACAATAAAATATTGAAGAAAAAACCAAAGTGAATACCACGCACGGGATTTTGATGTGAGGCTTTCAAGGGCTACGGAACGCGGGTTCTAAAGAGGTGAAACAAGGGACGAATTCGAGTTTCTCTCGTCACCAAACCTAAAAATATTTCCAATCGCACCCCACTGCCATCTCTTCTCAGACACCATTCCGACCTCTAACGTCTAGAAAAAAACAAACAAATGGACTGTTTGTAAGTCACCCTATGAGCTTAATACATATCATACTATGTTGTTTATCTTTGTGCCTTGCACGACGTCAACCAAAAACCCAATACACTGTCAAGTCATAGCTAACCAATAAACCTCGGGTTAGCGATGGCTGTAACAACATACGACCCATGCATGGTTCGTATGTGTGCATGCCCAAGAATTTTGGTCTTGCCATGCACAAAAATAACGACGTAAACAACACATCGTTCCTAAGGACGAGTAAAGAACCAGGAAACTTTCTTATGCAAACTTTAAAAACATTCATGTAATATATTACGTTGGCTCAATAGGGACGATCATGCAACTAGGTTAACGGCGTTAAATTTCGTAGAGAAGTCTCATGGTCCCGAGACCATCGATGTGTAATAGAAGCGTGACCAAATGTCACCAAATAAACCACAACGAGTCATTTACTCGTCGTTGGTACGCCACATATTCTAATGAAGGTCGAGCAAACCAAGCTCGTTGGCTCACACCTAGGCCTCGTAGGAACATGACACAACGGGCTGCCATATTCATATTCAAACGCGACACAGTGGGTTGCTACCACTAATTGAAACCATAGATTTTGCAGGTTTTTTCTTCTCGGTTGCTACCACTGTTTACAAGCTAAATTGGTGGAAAATAACTCGACCTACGTTCTTATTTTCGAACCCCCCCCCCCCCCTCCTCCCCCCCCCCCCCCCCCCCCCCCCCCCCCCCCCCCCCCCCCCCGCCCCCCCCCCCCCCCCCCCCCCCCCCCCCCACCCCCCCCCCCCCTCCCCCCCCCCCCCCCCCCCCCCACCCCCCACACCCCACCCCCCCCCCCCCACCCCCCACCCCCCCCCCCCCCCCCCCCCCCCCCCCCCTCCCCCCCCACCACCCTCCCCCCCCCCCCCACCCCAGCCCCCCCCCCCGCCCCCCCCACCCCAACCCCCCCCCCACCCCCCCCCCCCCCCCCACCCCCCACCCCCCCCCCCCCCCCCCGCCCACCCCCCCCCCCCCCCCCCCCCCCCCCCCCCCCCGCTCCCCCACCCCCCCCCCCCCCCCCCCCTGCTACCACTGATTGAAACCATGGGTTTCGCAGCTGGTTGCTACCACTGTTACAGCCAAATGGGTTGCAAATAACTCGACCACGTTCTTAGTTTCGACCCTCACCTAGCTCATGACTAATCATACAAGATGGAAACATGCGAAATAAATAGAAAAACTAATATATATATACATGTGGGTCTTGTTGCAAGGAAGAAGGAAACGAAAACAGTGAGTTTAAAAACTCACTGTTGCGTCAGGTAAACAGCAAAAGGAAAAAAAAGAGGATGGACATGTGATTGTTATATGTGTTCACGTGATGAATTTTTGTAAAATATAAAGAGTGCATGTCTTTCTTTTTGTTTTGTTTGTTTTCTTCCTTAGTTTTTTTGACAAGTTGACATGAAGAAACATCTATACCATTTTCATTGTAAAGACTTGACGTAAAAATATGTTGCATGCATAATTATCGAGCTCTCGGTTCGAGCCCCAAGTGGGTTGACAACTTATTAACGAGTATAGTTATTTTAACAAATATAGTTATTTTAACAAGTATAGTTATTTTAACGAGTATAGCATTTCAACGAAAATAAGTTAGAAACGATATTTTTGAACATGATAATGAAATAAATAAATAAATAAATAAATAAATAAATTTATTTATTTATATGATATAAATAAATAAATAAATTTAGATAAATATACACAATTAAATAAATGAACATGATAATGAAATAAACATAAAAGGATAACTGACCCCAATATTTGAAATGAGCGCCGCCTTTCGCTCCTTCGGGACCTTCTCCCAAGAAGGGTAGTACAATGGCACAATCCTAATGACCTCCCCGATGTAGTTAGACCAGTGAGCCGCATAGGGACCGAGAGGGTTTAGGGTTTGTTTGTCACCCTGCTCAAAATTGATCGGGACGGGGCCTTTAGCTACCGCGATCTCCTTTAGCGAAAGGTTTCGGGTCTTGTCGCGGGTATTCAGCCTGCCCGCTCCCCTGCCGCCCAAATTGGGCTTTCGTTTACCTTTGCCTGCAAAATCAAGTTAGTGATAAAGTCATAAAAATTCAAGGCAAGCAAGTTCAATATATGTATCAAATTTATGCTTGTATTACAATAATCCAGAAATTCTTACCCCTGTTAATGAAGTAACCACCGCAACCGGTCGGTACATGGTGTGGAGGGGGACGATCCTCACCGCCACCGTCACCGCCATGGGACCGTGCAACATCTACTGACGACATCTGTACAAGTACAATTAGCATAACATATAGAAATTCATGAACAAAATAATATAAGCATGCACACATCCAAATACATACATATCCAAATAAATATACACATTTAAACAATCCACAACAATTTCATTCATTCATTCAAATATATAAGTGTATTTTGCAAGTTACAACTCAAGATCAATCTTCTTCTTTACTAGAATAAACTTTCTCAACACCATCATCATCAACATTGATGAGGTCTTCAACATCAGAATAAGCTAAATCATGAGGAAGGGCGTCTTCATCATCAGTAATATCATTGTCTTCGTCAGGAACATCAATAATATCTGGCGGTGCGTCAACCACCGTTGATTGACCATCTATATGCAAGGCCGCATTATCCAAGTTATTCAAACTAGTAGAAAGTAGGAGATCAGATGAGTTGTCGAAATGTATAATATCAGGATCGTCCTCTACCACAATGACACCCCCGTCGGAAAACTTTTTATGATTAACATGTTCGACGACCTTCCAGTAGGGTTTGGTCTTATCTTTAAGGTAGAAGACTTGTTTGACTTGTGTTAAGAGAATGTATTGTTCATCTTTAAACGCCTCACGACTGCAGTCGATTTGTGTCATGTTATTTCTAAGGACAAGTTTGTTGACTTTACGTCCTTTGTTGCTAGTATCAAACGCATATCCATTAAACGGTTCAATAAAACAAATACCAAACGCATATCCATTTTGGCAGCATAAGGAGTGTTTGGATTTGCGTTTAACATAAATTAATAACTTTTTATATTCCCCGACGACATGTCACCGAGGATACCCAAAGGAAAAAAATATAAACCTTGGCTGTTGACTAGGCTGTGGACCAGCCTGTGGTCTCGGCTGTGGACCTGGCTATGGACCCGGCTGTGGTCTCGATCGGCTGCCAACTCAACGAAAATTAATCAAACCTTTACACCGATGGATATAAGAATTAAACCATTGAGAGGGTATAAGAAAAAGAATTAAAGTATAGAGGATTTAGAATTATGGTGCTCGTGTACGCGTGAGTGGTGGTGGGTCTCTGTGGACCCGGCTGTGGGTCGCTGTGGTGGGTGGTGGGTCGATGTGGTGAGAGGTTGTGGTGGTGAGGTTGTGGTGGTAGGTTTGTGGTAGTGGTGGAGGTGGTGGGTTATTTGGTTTTATTTGAAGTGGTGGTGCTGCAAAAATCGCCAAGAGTGGTGGTGGTGGGTAACTTTACATTTTTGTTATAAAGATGAAACCCATATCTGTTTTTGTGATAGCAAGAATCCCGGGCGACAATCCCCAGTGACATGTAGCTGGGGAAACTTGTTAGTTTTGTCATTTAGCGTTAAAGGCGCGATAATGAAAATTTTGTTGGGTATAGCGCCAAGAATCCCCAGCGACAAGTCGCTGGGGAAAACTTAAAAAAAAGTATTTTTATTATAAATACTTATAAAAAAAGTATTTTTATTAACATTTAAAATACAAAGGATTAAAAAATATTTTGAGTTATAAACTAATAAAAAAAGTATTTTTATTATAAATACTTATAATAAACATTTAAAAATATATAATCGGTTCGTTTCGGCTGGGTCGATCCGGTTTCTCGGTTCGTTCCGGTCGGTTCATAAAAAATATATTATTTAAAATTATTTTTTATAAAATATATAATTATTATTTACAATTATTTTTTATAAAATATATAATCGGTTCGTTTCGGCTGGGTCGGTCCGGTTTCTCGGTTCGTTCCGGTCGGTTCGTAAAAAATATATTATTTAAAATTATTTTTTATAAAATATATAATTATTATTTACAATTATTTTTTATAAAATATATAATCGGTTCGTTTCGGCTGGGTCGGTCCGGTTTCTCGGTTCGTTCCGGTCGGTTCGTATATAATTATTATTTAAAATTATTTTTTATAAATAGGTACTCCGTATTTTTTATCAACGGATGAGTCGATATGGTATGGTTATACATTAGACGTTCAACGGATGAGTCGATATGTTATGGTTATGCATTAGACGTTCAACGGATGAGTCGATATGTTATGGTTATACATTAGACGTTCAACGGATGAGTCGATATGGTATGGTTATACATTAGACGTTCAACGGATGAGTCGATATGGTATGGTTATGCATTAGACGTTCAACGGATGAGTCGATATGTTATGGTTATGCATTAGACGTTCAACGGATGAGTCGATATGTTATGGTTATGCATTAGACGTTCAACGGATGAGTCGATATGTTATGGTTATACACTATACTCCTGCCAAAAACTCCCGCCAAATACTCCCGCCAAAAACTCCCGCCAAATACTCCCGCCAAAAAACATTTTTATTCCATAAAAGCAGATACTATCACAACCACAAACATATCACACACTCTTACCATCGCAACCACAAAAAAATGGTGAATATGGTGCCACATGAAGCTTTTGCGTGTAGTTGTGCAAAAGGAGATGTAGTTCTCTGACAATCGTATAAACCTGAGAGTTACGGTAAACTATACTATGCATGTCTAAAATCAAAGGTGAACAATCACATGTTTTTTATTTGTGTAATATATAAATATTCTGGTTAGTTGTTAAAAGAATTGATTTCTCTACTATTTAACAGCCTCCGAAACATTTTAGATGTGGATTTTTTTTATGGAAAGAGACCAGACTTCGTCAATTGATGAGTTCTAATGGAGCTCCATCTGCAGGACCTTCAACACCTCCAAGCTATTCTTCAGGACCTTCAACGCCTCCAAGCTATTCTTCATGACCTTCAACACCTACAAACTATTCTCTAGGATCTTCAAGAAATGGTGAGTGCTCAAACTGCAAGCACTTGCGTGGAAAGATAAGTGTACTCAAGGCAACAATGGAAATGCATATGCATCCGGAACAACACACAGTTAATTCGGCTGCACTATTTCACAAAGTTCTTAATGAAATGGAAAAACTTAATTTGGAGTAGTTTGTCGTGCAATGTAATTCGTATGATTTGGAGTAGTTTGTCATTTGCAATGTAATTCGTATGTTTTATTGTATGTGAAGATTTTGTTTAAACTTTTATGATATGAATGTGTTTATGTATAACGATATCACCTCGACATGCCAATGATACAAACATTAACACACCTTAAAAACGTATCTATATTTTTTTGTTAAAATATACAGAATATCGGACCGAAACGAACCTAAAAAAAGTAGTTTAGTTGAAAGTCAACAAAGTCAAACATTATCCCCGAAACTGTCCAAAAAATAAACCAGCAGCCCATTTTGGTAATAAAAAAGGCCAAACCAATCGACCATAATTTTTTTTAACTAACGTGGTATCCCCAGCGACATGTCGCTGGGGAAAATAATGTTCACGTCACCACAAACGTTATTAACACTAATTATTTTTTTTTAAACTAACAAAGGAATCCCCGGCGACATGTCGCCAGGGAAAACGAAGCGGGAAAAATTCCCGCCACGTTTTACGTACAAATAATTGGTCAAGATATAACGATATTATCCCCGGCGACATGTCGCCGGGGAAAAGTTTCGATTTCTTTGAATTAATAAGTCTACGAGAATTGGTGCCACGTAGGACTAATTTTTGTCGTTTAGCGACTTTTCCCCAGCGACAAATGTCGCCGGGGAAAATGTCGTCACCTGTTTCCATATTTCTTGTAGTGTGTTTCTCTTAAGGCTTCTTCATCTAGATGTAGTTGATGTAACTCTTCCGCAGTAAGGTATACATCACCAATCTCATGTGTTTATAATGACGAACCACCTATATGGGTTTCTGAGCGGTGGTTGTATTTTTCATGTATCCAAGCTAACTTAGCATTCATTTGTTTTTTTAGTTTTGCCGCCTTTCTGTACATAGAAAGATTTAGCTCGTAATCTTTATCAGAACCTTCTTTTAAGAAAGTGTCGATCAAAGCACGACTCTCTTGTGGAATGTGATTACATTTCTCGTATGCTTTTTTAAGATCTTCTTTAGTTGTGCATGCATTATCAAATTGCAAGGCTAAATCCAGAATCGCTTTCTGATGAACCATATCTTCGTCAATTTGTTTTTGAACCAAAGCTTGGATTTCATCGTCGCTATGTGGTATCGAACAAGCCATTTAAAAAAGATAATGAAAGTGTATAAAATGTATGTGTTTTGTGATTAAAAATGGTATAAAAAGTGAGATTTTATAGTGAATGGGGGATTGTTTATTTTTTTTTAAATAAAAATATAAAAGAAAGAGTTAATTTTTTTTAATACGAAATCTTCCTCCAATTGTAAGGTCGTGCAGAAGACCCTAACTTTGCAAAGGTTGGGGGTGACCAGGTCTTGCTTCGGTCGGCGTAGTGGGGTGACCAGGTCCCTTTTATTGCCACATGGGACGACCGACCGCAAAAGGTCGTCCCATTACGTTTAGCCTAAGCAATTGTGCTTATAACACTTTTAAAAGAATCCAATCCCTATGATCGAGTAATTTTTTCGAAAAATTGTGGTAGGTTCCTATACACATTAAGGATTGTCGACGTCTTGAGTACAGCGACATAGCAAAATTATGTCAA
>BQNB010044408.1:0-44909 GCA_026074375.1 Tanacetum coccineum
ACTTTCTAATCGGATTGATAATGGTTAATACAGTTTTCTTATATTTGGCTCGACCGCTCTTTTATCTTTTGTTGATTAGCTCGCGTGAGTTAAAGTGCCTTGAATTGATTGTAGTCACCAACCAAACTGTGCCAGCCTCTCAGGCTAAAAACCCCCCCTTTTCCTGTTAGAATTTGGATTTAGACTGACATGGGCTTAACATAGGTTTAGAATATAATAGAATTAACATAGATTAGATAGCCAAGATATTAATAAAATTGATAGATTTAACCTCGCTTCGTGTGATAACTGTGCTTTGAGCAGGTTAGTCAAATTGTTAGTATTGACTTGAGCCTCATTATGTGTTTTAATAATTATGTATTTATGTGATCTTATGTGAGTTTGGTTAGCAATCTGTGAGCGCGATCGTCTCATTTTGATTGAATTTATGGTTAATGTGAGTATTTCATTTTGTTCACATTTTTGTGACAATGGAAATGATGGTATAATGTTAAGTGTGTATGTATTTTATGTGTACGTATTATGTATTTACGTATTTAAATAATCAGAGTACGTAAGAGTAGAAGATTGAGATTAGTAAATTTAGTTAGATGAATTTTAGTAGTAATAAGTTAGAAAATAAAATATATGTTTAGAAATGAAATTTATTTATAGTCATTTTATTTGATTTTAATTTAAAAAAAGAATAAAGGGGTTTTATAAAAATGTCAAAATTAAAGGTTGAATGTGTAATTAATAATAATTAAATCAAAAAAATATAAATAACAAATATATATGAATAAATTTCGAAATTTATAAAAAAAAAATTAAAAATATATTTTAAGGAGGTGTTTGGATCGGATGGAAGAGGAAAAAAAAAGAAAAAAAAAGGAGAACTAATTTTAGTAAAAGTGGGATTCTAATTTGATAATTATCTAAACCTCCTTCTTTGCACTATAAATACAAACCCATAACCCCATATTTTTTTAAAAACCGGACGAACCCAAGAGCAGAAGAAAAAAAAGATTTTTTTATTCAAGATCCAAGTGGTGGTTCGTGTTAATTAATCGAAGGTTTTAGGTATGTTCATAAACTTTAATTGTTTTAATTTTCTTTTTAATTCATGTAACAATAAAGTGATGGATAAATTAGGGTTTCATAAAATCTATAAATTAATGATGTAAAACTTAATTAGAAGTGTTTAGGGTTTAATTAGAATCATATTGATGTATTCGGTTAGAGTTAGAACGCGATAAAATTGAATTTAGGGTTGAGCAGAATTTTGAGTCATCTTGTTCGAATGTTATCTCATGATTGGTTACAATTTTTTTGATGAATCTTATGTCTATTGATAAGTTCAGCGAGTCTAGTTTCCAGAAAGTCCGGCCTCAAAAGTTTTTAAGGTCGGGAAGTCATTCAAATGTTGGTTACACTAAAAGTTGTCAGATCAGTAAATACGGGTCAGATTTAGGTCATGTTTGTGAGGGTAAAACCAATACATAAAAGTGGAATTAAGTTTAGCCCTTCTACAGTAGTTAAGTTCCATATGTCTATGGATAATCTGGTAAAAATTAGCCTCTAAAAGCATGTCTAAGTATGGTAGTTAGAGTGATATATTTTGGTGTGCAATCAGATCCGAATTAAGACAGTTTTGAAGTTTGATTTTATTTGAGGTAGTTACACATGGTAAGTAATACTTGGAATATACAAGGTAGTTAATATACTCATAAAATGAACATGGTGTGTTTTTGGTATATTTTAATGAAGGTTCATTAAGTAAGGGTTTTGGGTACGTAAAGAGACACTAAAATTCTGCAATTCTGAGTTAATTGTAAGTAGTAGTGTAAAGTGTTAGTAAGATGGTTAAGGTTGGGCATGGTGTCGGGGTGACCCATGATGGTTAACTTAACGAGCTAACGACTGTTATCTATGGAAGTGACCGACACTTTTGTGTTTCTAACATCGCGTGTAACCGTGTTTATTTATTTGTATAGTTGCATGATAGGAATTGGAAGCTGCGTTTTGAGCATTTAGGTGAGTTTCATAGTCCCATTTTATTATGTTTTCTTGGGATGGAAATGATGCAAAATATGTTTCGAAATGTTTTGATTCTGTGATTATATGGTTCAAGTTACACATGGACTTTTATGTAGCTATTATATGTTATGTGCTGCATGTTGTATGATGTTGCATTGTTCTTCGCCTACTTTGTGGGCAAGAGGTTTCGCCTACTTTGTGTGGGTATGAACCTGTGCGGATACGGTACCAAGAGTCTGGGTTTGGGGATAGCATTCCTCTCCATGACTATTTTTGTGATTTGGATCGGGGGACACGTTCCGTCCCAATTGTGATTGCTTGTTTGGGACGATTGCATGTTAGCATGTATAATAGTCAGCTTAATTGTCCTGCCATGTTTTTTTTTGTATAATCATAGTAATTGAATTAAATCTTTTTTTGGTGTCATAAAACCTATGACTCTCACCAACCATTGTGTTGACGTTTTAAGCATCATTTTCAGGTGAGCGTTATGATGGTGTTGAAGTTAATAAAAGTGGCTAGAGAGACCGTTAGGATGGCATTGGAAGTTTTCATTTGATTTTATTTCATAATTGTTTGCATGAATTCTTGAATGTTATTAGGTTTGATAGGGTTGTGATACATTGTCTTTGTATTGATGAGACCCCTTTTTCATTAATACAAGATGTCGTTCTTTTGTTTTCGGTATTGTCATGACACATTGTGTCTTTTATATTTAGTTATGCATGTAGTGATTCTCTATTGTTGACACCATTGTGTTGTGATGATATCCATGATGTTACGCCTCGTGTTCCCCCTTGGCGGGGGTGTGCCAGATTGGTATCAAAGCCTTTGGTTATAGAGAAGTAGGTGGTCGAGCCTAGACTATAACCTAGGAGTCCTTCATATAGTTGCATTTTAGGGCTTAAGTGTTTATGTACGTATCTACTATACTTTCTCGCTATTCGAAAGCTTTAATTTTTCTTAATTTGTCTACTACTATATAATATATATATATACTTTTTCATTATTGGGATCTAATAGTATATACCCTTCCTTATTATTTTAGTCATGTCTCTCTTTAACCGTAATAGAATCTATGTGTTTAGCTATCTAGGCGTTTTTGTATTCTTGCTTTCTTTGAGTTTTATTTTGACCTACGGGCTACTCGATAGCTTATGATTCAAAAGAGGAGCCAATTGAGGAGGAGCCTCTCGAGGAACCGAATGAGGAAGGTTAGTTAAAAGAGTCAGAGAATGAGGCCGACTCAGATCGCTTGTCGGATGCTCGTTGTAGGCCTGGACCCGCGGAGTCGGGTGACTCTTGCGAAGGCAAAGTCAAACCCAAGCAAGGCCCAACATAAGTTTATTCCATCTTTTACCTCATCACGATGCTATTGATTATTTCTTTGGGATATTTCGTATTTTGGAGGCGCTACGAGACTTTCGTTCCTTTATGTCGTTTTGATTTTATCTTTATATAAGTAAGTATTTCTTTGATGGAGCATCCTTTTCTGTGTTATATTGGAGTGGTTTAAGATGTGGTATATGTGCGTTATCATTGAGAGGTGTAGTCTTGGAAGTAAGTATACGTGTGAAAGGATGCAATTATAATTATGGTGGCCAACATAATTATAAAGGCATCACACACGTGGACTTGTGACCATGATTGCATTGATCAATGTTTGTTCGTAAGCTAGTAGTGTAATATGTTGTGATATGTGTGATCATGATAAAGATGGTTATATAGTTATGGAATCCCTCTTTTACCTAATGCGCGATTATGTTAGACTCAGTTGCATAGATAGTAAGTTTCCCTTCTATCAAACGTTTGTGAATACCCCGGATACATGTTATTATTATTATTGCGATTATTGAGTTCGTTTGTCTACTCAATTATTTGCTCGGATATATAACCCTTATTTTAGCATTCCTTCTTCGTACCATGTTGGTATAGATTTCTCTTGTGCATGTTCGTTTCACTGTTATTCTGACTATATGGTTCTTTATACTCCCTTTCGCTTTCAAACAATAAGATGGTTTTAGAGTCTTTATGGTATTTTACAATCCCTTTTGGTATTACGATGCCCTTGGTTTGAGTAATATATTTTATATTGATGTCAAGTTATGGAAATCCTTTTGAAGTATATCTTGATGGTGTTTGGGGAAAACTATTCTTGAAATGATTTTACGACGCTTTTCTATGGTTTTTCTCTTGATCCGTAAGTAAAAATTTGTCTATACTTATTCTTTGGGTTAGTTATGTCTTCGTCATTGAAATTTTTCTTGAGCATGTTCGCTTCACTTTTATTCTGAATATATGCGTTCATGGTTACTTTCTTTCGCTTTCATACAATATAAATTTTGTATAGGTCTTTACCGGTATTTTACAATCTCATTTTGGGTATTACGATGTCCTTTTTGAGTAACATATTTTATATTAATGGTCGAATTATGGAAAACCTTTTTGAATGTATATCTTGATTGGGGTTTGGGTTTAAAACTATATTGAAATGATTTATGAATACAAAACTTTTGTGGAAATGTCTCTTTTTAAGAAAAAACTATGTTACAATAAAATTTTGGAAAACAATATGATATTGAGTTGAATGACAAAACTACTTTCTTTTAGCTATATTTATGAATTAAGATATGATATTATTTTTTAAAGGATTGTTTTTGATAAATTTTATAATTATAAAAAGATGTTAAAGTAATTTATATGGGTTAGATTCGATACGTGTGAAATGACTATCTCAGGTATTTTATGACAACCATGAATAAAATATGACTTTTATATAGATAATATTTATGGACTATTTTTTAGGTGAGTTTTATAATTAAACGACTGTCTTTATTATTATTAAATTGATTTTTATAAAAACATTATTTAGTTGGTTCTTTCAAGTAAAGTCGGTTATTGGTATAAGAATCTTATCTTTTCATTTATCAATCATGATATGTATCATTATTCGATATGTGTTCTTTTTGTCTTGATACGCTTTGTTGACTCTTGTTTGCGTTTCCTATCGGTATAAGATATTTATCCTTTCTTTAATGGATTCTTTTGCATTGATCCACATCTATTTTCATTATGTGACATTTCCCTTATATGTATTCTAGCCTTTAATTCGGTATTCGTTTGCTACCCTTTTCGGTATTTCGTAACCCTTAGAAGTCATTGATATACGTTTTATCCAACCAAGTCACTCTCCGTGGGGAGCACCTGTGTTGTTCAAAAGAAGGACGGTTCATTTCGAATGTGCATAGACTATCGAGAGTTGCACAAGCTAACCACCAAGAATCTCTTCAGGATTGACGACTTATTCGACCAGTTACAAGTTTCGCGTTATTTCTCTAAGATAGATATTCGTTCCGGTTACCATCAGTTAAGAGTACATGGAGAAGATATTCTCAAGACGGCATTTAGGATGCGATATGGACACTTTGAGTTTACGGTTATGCCTTTTGGGTTAACCAATGCACCAGCGGTTTTCATGGATTTGAAGAATCGGGTGTGCAAGCCGTATTTAGACAAGTTTTTCATTTTGTTTATCGATGATATATTGATCTACTCGAATTCTAAGGAGGATCACGAGGTTTATTTGAAGTTGGTGTTGGAGCTGCTGAAGAAGGAAAAGTTGTTTGCCTAGTTTTCCAAGTATGAACTCTGGCTACAAGAAGTGCATTTTCTTGGTCACGTGGTCAACCATAGCGTAATCACGTGGACCCGAGTAAGAGTGAGGTAGTGAGGAATTGTATGATTATTCTTAGGTTTGGTAGGTTACTACCGACGTTCATCGCGAATTTTTTTAGGATTATTGAACCCCCTTACTTCCCTAACTGAGAGGAATCAGAAGTATGAGTGGAGGTATGTATTTATTATGGGTTTCATTAATAGGTGATGTAAGGACATTAATGATAGACGAGGCTCATGCATCAAGGTACTTGGTACATTCGGGAGCGGATAAGACGTACTATGACCTTAGAGATATGTATGGTGGCCATGTATGGAGAAGGATATTGCTACCTATGTTAGCAATTGTTTGACTCGTTTAAAGGTAAATGCTGGAACATCAAAGACCTTCGGGTTTATTGTAACAACTAGAGATACCCGAGTGGAAGTAGGATATAATAACTATGGACTTTATTACAAGGTTGCCAAGATCAAGTAGTGGGTATGATACGAATTGGGTAATAGTCGATAGACTGACTAAGGTATGCCCATTACATGGTAGTACGTGAAGATTTTAAAATGGAGAATTTGGCGAGACTTTACACTAATGAGATAGTAACAAGGCATGGAGTGCATGTATCGATCATCTCAGATCTTGGTGGAAGATTTACTTCGCGGCTTTGGTAGACATTGCAGAAGGCATTGGGAACACGGCTTAAACATGCATACGACTTATCATCCTCAAACGGACAGACAAAGTGAGCGTACCATTCAGACTTTGAAGGATATGTTAAGAGCGTGCGTGATTGATTTTACTCATCTACCCTTAACTGAGTTTTCTATAATAATAGTTATCATTCGGGTGTTTGATGTGCTCTATTTGAAGCGTTGTATAGAAGGAAGTGTAGGTCACATGTTCTTTGGGCTGAAATTGGAGAAATTCGGTCGATTGGATCAAAATTGGTACAGATACAACAAATAAGGTGATAGTTTGATAAAGAAAAGCTCGCAAAGCGGCTAGAGACACCAAAAGAGCTAAGTTGGCAAAATGCCGTAAACATCTAGAGTTGAAGTGATGAAAAGTGATGTTGGAAGGTCGTCTTGGAAAGAAGTAGTAGCATTTGAAAGAAAGAAATGTTAGCACCAAGATCATGTGGGTACCATTTAAGATTCATTTAGAAAGGATGCGGTCCTTATGGTCGAATGAATTAGATTGCCTCAATAATTTAGTAGTATATTTGATGTGTTTCAAATTTAAAGTAGTATTGGATGGATGCAAATCTACATGTGCATGTAGAAGAAATTAAGGTAGACAAAACTCTTCATTTTGCTAAAGAACCTGTTGAGATTATCGATCGTAAGGTTAAAAGTTTGAAGCGTAGTAGGATTTTGATAGTTAAGTCCATTGGAACTTGAAGCAAGTCATGAGGAGTTTCCAAAAAACTATGATCCACATTTGCTCGTTGAGCAAGCTATCGTTGGAAGTACTAAGTAAAGTCGGACACATAGGGTCATTGGCATACTTTAGTGTACCCTTAAATGTTCTGAGGTGGCTTGGTTAATGTTATATTTTGAATAAACTCGAAGTCGAGCCGATTCTTCAAAAACGTTGAGCTTTGTAACAACTCATAACTTAGTTCCAAGACAGTTCTTGTTTGATGAGTTGCGGGGTTAGATTATGAATGACGTTGTTACACTACTTAAAGTTTTTACGCGTTTCCTCGATGACGAGCGATGTTCATGTAGTTAGATGTTATTTTGGATTAGAGTTGTATGCTGTTATTTGTACCCTTGTATGGGCAAGCGAAGTTGTAAGCGGTGGGTTTCTGATCGTGAAAGTTAAATGAGATTCAAAGTGTGGCCCTAAGTTCACGAGGGAACGTGAGGACCATATGAAAGCTAAGTACCCGCGATTGTTTGTTGATGATGATGTTGAACCTACTAGTTAAATCTCGGGACGAGATTTCCCTAAGGAGGGGATACTGTGACAACCGTGTCGTGAGCCGGTTAGTCAAACCGATAGTGTTGACCTAAGTATATTATTATGTGTTATAACTATGTGTTTATGTGATCTTATGTGAGTTTGGTTATCAATCTATGAGCGTGGTCGTCTCATTTTGATTTAATATGTGTGTTAAAGTGTCAGATATTCTATGTGTTCACATGTGGTGATAATGGAAATGATTGACATGTCGCATGTAATGCTATGTCAAATATTGGAAAATTGAGGATTAAGTTTTATGGAAAGTATGTTATTTTAGAAATGAAATAGGTGAGTAAAATATAGAAGTTAGTAGCAAACTTTCTAAAGTGAAGTGTGAAATGAAAAGTTATTTTTAGAAAGTGTAGTAAGTTGCGTTTATGTAAAAAGGTTTACAAAATTAGCTTAGGTTTTTATAAAAACTTAAGGTATTAAAGGTAATTAGTTAATTAATAAATAAATTAAAAACAATTAATAAAAATAAATATATAATAAGGGGGAAAAAAAGTGTTTTAGTATAACACAAATACTAGTTAGATAGGGATTAGGTTTCTTAGTTGTCTACACCTTATAAATACTATAAACCTAGCTCATAATTCTCCATCTCCCCAAAACCCTAGGAAGACAAAAACTTTGATCAAGAATTAAGTGGTGAAATTGTGGAAGATCTAGCAAGGTTTTTAAGTAAGATCATTAACCCTTCTTCTTGTTTATTCTTTTAAATCATGTAACAATTAATCTATGATGGATCTAGGATTACATAAAATATAGATTTTAAAAGATGTATAATGATCTTAGGATGCTTGGGAATAGATTAGATGCGTGTTCTTGCATGTGGCCTGATTAGTTTTGCGTTAGATCTTAATTTAGGTTAGAGTAAAATTTAGGGCTTTGTTTACGAGTGAATATCTCCATGATGGTAATGGGTTTTTGAGCGTTTCTAGACTCTAAACAGTAGCTCATTGAATGTACTTTCCAAAACATTCGGCCTCGAAAGTTTTTAAGGTTGGGAAGTCACTCAAATGTTGGTTACAAGAAAAGTTGTCAAAGCAGTAAATTCGGGTCAGATTTAGGTCAGATTAACGTGGCTGTAGAAAACCCTACTTCAAATTTCGGAATTAGGATTATACAACCTACAGGAGTTTAGTTCTATGTGTCTATTAAAAATCCCCCAAAGGAGAGCTTCTGATTTGGAGTCTAAGTATGGTTTTTAGGTCTAAAATTTTTAGTGTTCGAGCAGATCCGAATCTGGGTAGTTGGAAGTTTGATTTTCTTTGAGGCATTTAAGAGTAGAAATAAATTAGTAAAAAAATCATGAAGTTAGTAGACTCATGATATTGAACCTGTGATTTTTGGTAAAATTTATAAAGGTCAGTAGGTGTGGTTTAGAAAATGGCAAAGTGACACTAAAATTCTGTATTTTTGGGTAAATGTTGAACAACTAAAAACAAAGTATTTAAACGGAATTGGTAAATGTTGGGGATGGTGTCTGGGGTGCCCTGAGGGTAAATAGGAACTTTTAGACATCATTGATTGTTACATGTGCTTGCTTTTTGTCTTAGTAGCGTGTAACACGTGTTATTTTGTTGTTTAGATTTGTGCGAGGATTTTGGGAATTGATTTAGCATCAGGTGAGTTTCATAGCCTTTTTTTATGTTTTATTGGGGTGAAGGTGATGCTAAGTGTTAAAATGCTTTAGTTGTTGTGATTATGTGTTATATGGTTATTGATGGTGATGTGATACGCTCCATGGCTTTGTGATCAATTAGAGTTGTTTTGAGGTATGTGAGTTTGGTTGGAGAGTGGTGTTTACTACTCAATCAAATCCAACCGAAGGGTTGAAATAATACCTACTGACTTTGTGTTCCGATCAGAGGGTATTGAGCTACCCATGACCCTATTGTGAGTGTGGAACGATAGACCCAGTGGACTGTGGGACACTGTGGTGGATTGGTTTGCACGTGGACTGCGGGACACGCGTGTTGTTATAGATTGTTTTAGTATCAACAGTAATTGTTTGAAAGATTTTGTTATGTGTCTTAAACCTATGACTCTCACCAACCATTGTGTTGACATTTTAAAGCATCATTTTTAGGTGAGCATCATAAAGATGTTAAGGCTAAAAGCAGTGTCTAGAAAGACCATTAGGAATGCATTTGGAGTTCGCTCCTGAGTTTTGTTCGTGTTTGATGCATGGATTCTTTAGAATGCTATTTGATTTTATTAGGTTCGTAAGTCATTTATGTCTTTGTGTTGATGAGACCCTTTGTCATTAATACAAGACGCGTGTGGTTTCTTTTGTTTTTCGGTATTGTCATGACATATTATGTCTTTTATATTTAGTTATGCATTTAGTGATTCTCTATTGTTGACACCATTGTGTTGTGATGATATCCATGATGTTACGCCTTGGCGGGGTGTGACAGACAGATCCTTTGGTTATAGAGAAGTAGGTGGTCGAGCCTAGACTATAACCTAGGAGTCCTTATTATAGTTGCATTTTAGGGCTTAAGTGTTTATGTATGTATCTACTATACTTTCTCGTTATTCAAAAGCTTTAAGTTTTCTTAATTTGTCTACTATATATATATATATATATATATATATATATATATATATATATATATATATATATATATACTTTTTTATTATTGGGATCTAATAGTATATACCCTTCCTTATTATTTTAGTCATGTCTCTCTCTAACCGTAATAGAATCTATGTGTTTAGCTATCTAGGCGTTTTTGTATTCTTGCTTTCTTTGAGTTTTATTTCGACCTACAGGCTACTCGATAGCTTATGATTCAAAAGAGGAGCCAATTGAGGAGGAGCCTCTCGAGGAACCGAATGAGGAAGGTTAGTTAAAAGAGTCAGAGAAGGAGGCCGACTCAGATCGCTTGTCGGATGCTCGTAGCAGGCCTGGACCCGTAGAGTCGGGTGACTCTTGCGAAGGCAAAGTCAAACCCAAGCGAGGCCCAGCATAAGTTTATTTTGTCTTTTACCTCGTCACAATGCTATTGATTATTTCTTTCGGATATTTCGTATTTTGGAGGTGCTGCGAGACTTTCGTTCCTTTATGTCGTTTCGATTTTATTTTGATATAAGTAAGTAGTTATTTGATGGAGCATCCTTTATGTGTTAAGTTGGAGTGGTTTAAGATGTGCAATGTGGTATATGTGCTTATATGTGAATTATGATTGAAATGGGTAGTCTTGGAAGTAAGTACACGTGTGAAAGGAGGCACTTATAATTATGGTGGCCAACATAATTATAAAGGCATCACACACGTAGACTTGTGACCATGATTGCATTTATTTGTGTTTGGTTGTAAGGTGGTAGTGTAATATGTTTTTTATGAGTATTCATGATAAGGATGGTGGTATGGGTAGAGAATTATTCTCTTACCCTAATTGGAGGATATGTTAAATTGAGTTGTATAGATAGTAAGTTTCTCTTCTATCTAGTATTTGCGGATACCTAGTATTATTATTATTATTGTGGTTGCTCGTTGCTCGATTGTTTGTTCGGATATGCTCTTTCGGATATAGGCGCGTTTCGTTAGTTCTTTCGTTGCATTGATTACTCGTATGAGTATCAAAATTTTCTTTTAAGCATTAATTGTTCCTAAAATATTAGTGCGGATCATGACTCCGTTCTTATATATCATTTGGTTTTGTAACATGTTGCGGCATGTTAGTACGACACTTTTCTATGGTTTCTCTTGATCGTAAGTTACGGATTTGTCTTTAGTTCTTTCTTTTGTTCGTAATGTCTTCGTATGAAATTCTTCTGAGCATGTTCGCTCATTGTTTTTCTGACTATATGGTTCATGGTACTTTTTTCCTCTTTCAACAATAAATTTTGTTAGAGGTCTTTACGGTTATTTTTCACAATCTCTTTTGGTATTACGATGTCCTTGTTTGAGTAACATATTTTATATTAATATCAAATTATGAAAACCTTTTGAAGTATATCTTGATGGTGTTGGGGAAAACTATTTTGAAATGATTTTATGAATACAACAATTTTTGGATGTCTCTTATTGTTTTTTAGAAAACTTGTTTCAATAAATTTTGAAAGACACAATATGATAATTGTTGCTGACAAAAAATATTTTTAAGATATTTTTATGAATAAGGATATGATAAATATCTTTTTTTATATGCTTGGTTTTTGATAATATATAATTATAAAAAGGATGTTTAGAGTAATTTTAATGCGGGAAGATGCGATACAATGTTAAATTGATTGTCTCTGGATTTTATGGGACACCATGATTAAAATGAATTTTATAAAGATCATATTTAAGACGTTTTTTTTAAAATGATTTTTATAATTAAAACGATTTTCTTTAGTATTATAAATTGATTCTATAAAAAACTTTTATTTAGTTGGTTTCTTTCGAGTAAGTTTCAGTTTTTGGTATATGAACATATCTTTTCATTTATCAAATCTTATACGTATGTATTTGTATTGTGTTTATTTTGTCGTGGTACGCTTGTTGAATTCTTTTGTTTGCATTTTCTATCGGTACATATAGTCTATCCCTTCTTTTAAGGATTCTTATGACATTTGATCCGCACCTATTTGCATATGTGAAATCCCTTATATGTATTCTAGCCTTTAATTCGGTATTCGTTTGCTACCCTTTTCGGTATTTTGTAACCCTTAGAAGTCATTGATATATGTTTATCCAACATGTCATCTCCGTTACTTTTTCAGGGAGCACTGTGTTGTTCAAAGAAGGACGGTTCATTTCGAATGTGCATAGACTATCGAGAGTTGCACAAGCTAACACACAAGAATTCTTCCAGGAATTTTTTTTCTTTTAACGACTTATTCAACGGTTACAAGTTTGCGGTTATTTATCCTGAGTTAGTTATTCGTTCGGTTGACCATAGTAAGAGTACATGGAGAAGATATTCTCAAGACGGCATTTAGGATGCGATATGGTACACTTTTGAGTTACAGGTTATGCCTTTTGGTTAACCAATGCACCAGCTGGTTTCATGGATTTGAAGAATGGGTGTGCAAGCTCGTATTTTAGACAAGTTTTTCATTTTTTTTATCGAATGATATATTGATCATCTTGAATTCTAAGGAGGATCACGAGGTTTATTGGAAGTGGTGTTGAGCTGCTGAAGAAGAAAAGTTGTTTGCCTAGTTTTCCAAGTATGAACTCTGGCTACAAGAAGTGCATTTTCTTGGTCACGTGGTCAACCATAGCGTAATCACGTGGACCCGAGTAAGAGTGAGGTAGTGAGGAATTGTATGATTATTCTTAGGTTTGGTAGGTTACTACCGACGTTCATCGCGAATTTTTTTGGTTTTTGTGAATCCCCTTTACTTTCCCTAACTGAGAGGACAGAAGTATGAGTAGAGGTATGCATTTTATTAGGGTTTCTTTATTAGGTGATGTAAGGAATTATTGATAGACGAGGCTCATGCATCAAGGGTACTTTGGTACATTTCGGAGCGGATTGACGTAATATACCTTAGAGTATGTATGGTGCTGTTATGAGAAGGATATTGCTACCTATGTTAGCAATTGTTTGACTCGTTTAAAAGTGAATGCTGGAACATCAAAGACTTTGGGTTTATTTGTTTTAAAAATAAAACAAACAGAGATACCCGAGTGGTAGTGGATATTAATAAACTATGGACTTTATTACAGGTTGCCAAGATAAAGTAGTGGTATGATACGAATTAGGTAATAGTCGATAGGACTGACTGAGGTATGCCCATTTCATGGTTGACGTGAAGGATCTTTAAAATCGAGAATTGGCGAGACTTTACACTAATGTGATAGTATAAGGCTGTAGTGGCATTGTATCGGTCATCTCAGATCTTGGTGGAAGATTTACTTCGCAACTTTGGTAGACATTGCAGAAGGCATTGGGAACATGGCTTAAACATGCATACGACTTATCATCCTCAAACGAACAGACAAAGTGAGCGTACCATTCAGACTTTGAAGGATATGTTAAAGCGTGCACGATTGATTTTATCATCTACCCTTAACTGAGTTTTCTATAATAATAGTTATCATTCGGGTGTTTGATGTGCTCTATTTAAAGCGTTGTATGGAAGGAAGTGTAGGTCACATGTTCTATAGGCTGAAATTGGAGAAATTTGGTCGATTAGACCAGAATTGGTACCAGAGACAAAAAATAAGGTGATATTGATTAAAGAAAAGCTCAAAGCGGCTAGAGATTGCCAAAAGAGCTATGTTGGCAATATGTGTAAACATTTAGAGTTGAAGTTGGTGATAAAGTGATGTTGGAAGTGTCGTCTTGGAAAGAAGTAGTGCATTTTGGAAAGAAGGAACTTTAGAGCACCAAGATATGTTAGGGCATTAGATTATTAAGGGATCGGTCCTATGGTCTATTGATTAAGATTGCCTCAATAATTTAGTAGTATATTTGATGTGTTTCAAATTTAAAGTAGTATTGGATGGATGCAAATCTACATGTGCATGTAGAAGAAATTAAGGTAGACAAAACTCTTCATTTTGTTAAAGAACCTGTTGAGATTATCGACTCGTAAGGTTAAAAGTTTGAAGCGTAGTAGGATTTGATAGTTACAGTCCATTGACTTGAAGAGAGGTCATGAGGATTTTCATAAACCTAGGTAATCACCTTTTGCTCGTTGAGCAAGCTATCGTTGGAAGTACTAAGTAAAGTTGGACACATAGGGTTACTGGCAGACTTTAGTGTACCCTTAAATGTTCTGAGGTGGTTGGTTAATGTTATATTTTGAATAACTCGAAGTCGAGCCGATTCTCAAAAACGTTGAGCTTTGTTAATTTTTAACTTCTCATATATAGTTCAAGACAGTTCTTGTTTGATGAGTTGCGGGGTTAGATTATGAATGACGTTGTTACACTACTTAAAGTTTTTACGCGTTTCCTCGATGACGAGCGATGTTCATGTAGTTAGATGTTATTTTGGATTAGAGTTGTATGCTGTTATTTGTACCCTTGTATGGGCAAGCGAAGTTGTAAGCGGTGGGTTTCTGATCATGAAAGTTAAATGAGATTCAAAGTGTGGCCCTAAGTTCACGAGGGAACGTGAGGACCATATGAAAGCTAAGTACCCGCGATTGTTTGTTGATGATGATGTTGAACCTACTAGTTAAATCTCGGGACGGGTTTTCCTTAGGAGGGGTTACTGTGACACCGTGTCGTGGAGCACGGTTAGTCATAACGATTGTGTTGACTAAGGCTTTTATTATGTGTTATAACTATGTGTTTATGTGATCTTACGTGAGTTTGGTTATCAATCTATGAGCGTGATCTTCTCATTTTGATTTAATATGTGTGTTAAAGTGTTAGATATTCTATGTGTTCACATGTGGTGATAATGGAAATGATTGACATGTCGCATGTAATGCTATGTCAAATATTGGAAAATGAGGTTAAAGTTTTATGGAAAGTATGTTATTTTAGAAATGAAATAGGTGAGGAAAATATTAGAAGTTAGTAGCAACTTTACTAATGTGAAGTGTGAAAAAAAAAAAAATGAAAAGTTATTTTTAGAAAGTGTAGTAAGTTGCGTTTATGTAAAAAGGTTTACAAAATTAGCTTAGGTTTTTATAAAAACTTAAAGTATTAAAGGAAGTTAATTAACGAAATTTTTTTACATACATATTAAATACGAATTTTAATAAAAGAAAGAAGAAAAAAGTGTTTTAGTGTAACACAAATACTAGTTAGATAGGGATTAGGTTTCTTAGTTGTCTACACCTTATAAATACTATAAACCTAGCTCATAATTCCCCATCTTTTTTTTCTTTGTGCCGTGAGTTTCCTCCCCAAAACCCTAGGAAGACAAAAACTTTGATCAAGAATTAAGTGGTGAAATTGTGGAAGATCTAGCAAGGTTTTTAGGTAAGATCATTAACCCTTCTTGTTTATTCTTTTAAATCATGTAACAATTAATCTATGATGGATCTAGGATTACATAAAATACAAATTTTAAAAGATGTATAATGATCTTAGGATGCTTGGGAATAGATTAGATGCGTGTTCTTGCATGTGGCATGATTAGTTTTGCGTTAGATCTTACTTTAGGTTAGAGCAAAATTTAGGGTTGTATTCACGAGTGAATATCTCCATGATGGTAATGGGTTTTTGAGCGTTTCTGGACTCTAAACAGTAGCTCATTGAATGTACTTTCCAAATAATTTGGCTTCGAAAGTTTTTAAGGTTGGGAAATTATTCAAATGTTGGTTACAAGAAAAGTTGTCAAAGCAGTAAATTTGGGTCAGATTTAGGTCAGATTACGAGGTGTAAAAACCCCACTTAAAATTTGAATTAGGATTAGCCAAGTTACAGGAGTTTAGCTCTATGTGTCTATTAAACATTTTCCAAAGGCGAGCTTCTGATTTGGAGTCTAATTATGGCTTTTAGGTCCAAACGTTTTAGTGTTCGAGCAGATCCGAATCTGGGTAGTTGGAAGTTTGATTTTCTTTGAGGCATTTAAGCGTAGAAATAAATTAGTATAAAAATCGTGGAGTTAGTAGACTCATGATATTGAACTTGTGTTTTTTGGTAAAATTTATAAAGGTCAGTAGGTGTGGTTTAAAAAATGGTAAAGTGACACTAAAATTCTACATTTTCGGGTAAATTGTTGAATACTGAAAAAGTGTGTAAACGAATTGGTAAATGTTGAGCATGGTGTCGGGGTGACCCATGAGGGTAAATAGACACCTTAGACATCCATCATATGATTGTTACATGTTCTTAATCTTTTGGCTTAATAGCGTGTAACACGTGTTATTTTATTGTTTAGCTTTGTGCGAGGATTTCGGGAATTGCTTTAGCATCAGGTGAGTTTCATAGCCTTTTTTATGTTTTATTGGGGTGAAGGTGATGCTAAGTGTTAAAATGTTTTAGTTGCTATGATTATGTGTTATGTGGTTATTGATGGTGATGTGATACGCTCCATGGCTTTGTGATCAATTAGAGTTGTTTTGAGGTATGTGAGTTCGGTTAGAGAGTGGTGTTTACAACTCAATCAATTCTAACTGAAGGGTTGAAATAATACCTACTGACTTTGTGTTCCGATCGGAGGGTAGTGAGCTACCCATGACCCTATTGTGTGTGTGGAACGATAGACCCAGTGGACAGCGGGACACTGTGGTGGATTAGTTTGCAAGTGGACTGCGGGACATGTGTGTTGTTATGGATTGTTTTAGTATTCGCAGCAATTGTTTAAAAGATTTTGTTATGTGTCTTAAACCTATGACTCTCACTAACCATTGTGTTGACGTTTTAAAGCATCATTTTCAGGTGAGCATCATGAGGATGTTAAGGCTAAAAGCAGTGGCTAGAAAGACCGTTAGGAATGCATTTGGAGTTCGCTCCTGAGTTTTGTTCATTTTTTATGCATGGATTCTTTAGAATGCTATTTGATTTTATTAGGTTCGTAAGTCATTTATGTCTTTGTATTGATGAGACCCTTTGTCATTAATGCAAGACGCCGTGCGGTTTCTTTTGTTTTTCGGTATTGTCATGACACATTGTGTCTTTTATATTTAGTTATGCATTTAGTGATTCTCTATTGTTGACACCATTGTGTTGTGATGATATCCATGATGTTACGCCTCGTGTTTCCGCCTTGGCGGGGTGTGACAGATTGGTATCAGAGCCTTTGGTTATAGAGAAGTAGGTGGTTTGGCCTAGACTATAACCTAGGAGTCCTTCATGTAGTTGCATTTTAAGGTTTAAGTGTTTTACTACGTATCTATTATATTTTCTTGCTATCCGAAAGCTTGATTTATTCGTATTTTCGTCTACCCTATTTAATATGGTATATACTATGTTTTATTAAGGTAGCCATGTCTCCCCCTATCCGTAGAAAGTATCATGATTCGGTTGCTTTTGCAACTGGGTGTAGGAAGATTAAGAATTGCAAGTGGAAGCGGTGTAACCGCAAGATCCGAATTCCTATTGGCATGTGGCCGTGTAGAGTCGAAGAGAAGATGACCTTGAAGGAAGTTGATGGGAAAACGGTCGAGGAGATTGAAACAAAGATAATTGCAAAGGATGGCACTGTCACCAGGGTTCCTGGAGAATTTCAAGGTTATGAAACGTCTGAAGAAGAGCCGGTGGAACAACCTAGAAGACATGACTTGTATGGATTTGTGGATCACCCACAACTTCAACAAGGAAATCCCATGAATGAGTTTGCACCGCATCGACTACCTCAGCCAGAGGGTAACATGAATGGGTGGTTGATGGAAGATGAGGAAGAATTAGAGAGGAATGAGGTGGACTCGGACCTCGAGTCCACCGCAAGTAGGAAACCTGTATGGAAGAAGACAACTAAAGCTGATCCTGACCGCGCGTCTCGTAACTGCCCGTATTATTCTAAGTGATCATTCCATTGTTTCCAACAATGCTTGTTCAGGGCCTAATTTTTCAGGGTGAAGGATCAACAGTCCCAGTTGAGTCCCATCACACACCCACATGTGCTCCATCAACCTCACAACCACATCTTTCACCAACACTTAGGAGTTCTATCAAACAGGAAACTGAGGTTCCTCAGCCTAGTTCTCCTCCTCACACCAATGTAGCAGATGAGGCTGCTTCTACAGGTGTGGATGTCAGATATGGAGGGGCTGTCACTACTGTCACTGGCTTAGAAGCAGGACAGGGCAGTGTAACATTGATAAGAAACCCCTACATGCCTCTGATTTCACCTCTCCCAGAGTTCACAATCACTTGGAAGAGAATAAGAGGCCAGAATGCAACACAATGAATTGATGGATTTGGTTACAAAATTGTCAGACAGAGTTGTAGCATTGGAGACAGACTTGACGCAGGCAAAGAAAGTTTATGGTGCTTCTTTTACAAAGCTTATCAATAAGGTGAAGAGGTTGGAGAAAAATGATAAGCTCAGCAAGTCAAGAAGAAAACTCAGACATGTTCTCTTAGATAAAGAAGGTTCAGATTTAGATTTTTTAGCTCAAGAGATCCTCCAAACACGGGAGAAAATAGCTCAATTGATGAGATGAGGGGATTAACTTTGTGTACAAATGGGTGTTCAACTGCTAGTACAAATTTTACCACTACAAATAGTACCATTTTTACTACTCTAGCTGGGTGCATAAATTAGTACTGCCAACGCCCTTAAAGGTTAAAACGACTGGTGTTCTGTGATGATATTGCTGCTGAAAGTTTAGTGTACATCAGAAGGAGTGCAGCAAAGACAAAAGATAAAGGTAAAGGTATAATGGAAGTGTCTGAATCGACTATGACCAAGAACAAGAAAGACTTAATCTAGAGACAGCTACGAGACTACAAGAGGAGTTTGATGAAGAAGAGAGGCAATAGAGATTGGCCAGGAGACATGAAGCCGCTAGATCTTTTCTAAGGTAAATAGAAAGACAGGGTAAGATGCAAGAGTTGAAGCCTATCTGAAGATTTAGTCAGAGACTAACCTACATAGTAAAGATAAAAGTACAGTAAAGATGGATCAACAAAGATGCATGTCGATCTTAGTCCAATCAAAGAAAAAGATATTTTGCTACACAAAAATCTGAAGCAAAAAGGAACAAGCCCATGACTCAAGATCAACAGAGAACTTATATGTCCAATTATATCAAGCATATGGAAAATTATAAAGTGCGGCAATTAAAGAGACTTTCCTTTGATGAGATCAAGGACTTATTTGAAACTATAATGAGGAGAGCAAACACTTTTGTACCCATGGAGACTGGAGAAATTAGTAAGAGGGAGTTCCAAGAGTTTGAAGTAGGGTGTCACAAAGCATAGTTACTGAATCTACAGAAGCTGGAGGTACTAAAAGAGCTGCAGAAGAAGAACTTGGTCAACAAAGTTCTAAGAAGCAAAAGTCAGATAAGCTATCACAAGAAGAGATACAGCAATTGATGATCATAGTTCCAGAAGAAAGGATGAATATTGAAGCCCTGCAAACCAAATATCCAATCATTGACTGGGAGGTTTACACTGAAGATTCAAGAATGTACTGGAAAATCATCCGGGTTAGTAATCATACAGATGTATATCAGGTTTTTGAAGATATGCTAAATACTTTTAACAAGGATGATTTAGTCAAACTATGGAGTCTGGTTCGAGAAAGGTTCAACTTAACATAACCAACAGAAGATAAAGAAATAGAGATCTGGGTAGAGTTTAAGAGACTATTTGAACCTGATGTTGATGATGAGTTATGGAAGCCTCAGAAACATATTCATTATATAACATGGATACTGTATGATACATGTGGAGTGCATCATGTATCTACAAAGGATGGAATGGATATCTACATGCTGGTTGAAAGGGAATATCCTTTGTCAAGAGCTGTTCTTACACAGATGTTAGTTGCAAAGCTCTTGGTGGAACAAAATAATGAGATATCCAGATAACTTATTAGGAAGATATTCATGCAGATTAAAAGACCAAGAAGATAAAGTGTTTGGAAGAATCCTCTCATAAAACAAGGTTTAATTCAAGAAACTTGATGATTTGGAGGTAAATTACAAGTTTAGGGGAGGATTGTTAGGAATTAAATGTGTTCACACTTAGTACCGCCAAGTCAAGAGTTAATACTACTTAAGTTACAACTGCCAGTATTAACTAGTTCGTACTGTTAGAAGAAAGTACTGCCAGTACTAACTTAATATTGCTGAAGGACTTAAGACTGCTGCATGAAGATTAAAGATTGCTAAAGAGATAAAGACGTGTCAAGAGATTTGTATTGACTTATTCAGAGTATATTCTATATAGTTAGAAAGATACGTATAATTTTAACATTATAGAAGATTTGTAGTTAGCTTGTAAAGGACTCCTTAGTGTATAAAAGGAGATCCTAGGTTATGGTTTTGTATGTACAATAGAGATATAAGTTTTGATACATAGCTTCAAGGTTGTAAACCCTAGTACTACACAGAGTACTCGTATTATTGATAATAATATTAGAGCTTTTCAGTAATATCATTTTTCATACAGTTTACTGTTTCATTAATATTCTTCTAAGTATTAATGAGTAGATTCCGCATACACTTTAGTATTCACAAAGTTTTAACCATAGTTGTTTTGGATTTATCCAAAGTAACTTAATCTTTACAAGCTAAGGAATAGATCTTAAGTTGGGATCAACAAAACACAAGGTTTGTTATGTTAGGCCACAAAACATAACGGGTTTGGTTGTACCCGAAGAAGGACTCGACATCTAGCTTAGTGTCAAAAAATAATGTAAGCAACGTTATAAATTTTCTCCGCCGTGAAGGGAGCTTGTTGATTAGTGAAGTAACTCTTGAGTTGGATACTCAGGGAGTGGAGTAGGGCAAAAAGGATCTTCGTGACTGAACCATTATAAATCACTGTGTCCGGTTTGCATTTTCTTTTACCTTTCGCTTTACTTATTTCTTTACATTTATTGCTTTACTTTTACATTTGCATTATACTCATGATTGTGTGGATTGTTGTGTATATCGTGTTAGTTATTGTTGTGTAGTACTTTGTATTGTGGTTGTGCTTGCATTGTTAGATATGCGCTAGTTATTATAATATTATATAATCGACACTTCTCATATTGCGTCCAACTTGATTGGTGATTTGATACAAAATATTTTTAAGTTTTTAAACGGACACGTATTCACCCCCATGTACAATATGAGATTGAATTTGTGAGAAATTAAATGTGATATAGGTTGTAAAAATTTGTCAATGGGTCTCCAACCTCGGAATTCAAGTTTGAAAAGGGTCTTAGATAAGGGGACCCTCTCTCCCCCTTTCTCTTCATTTTGGCGGTTAAGGCTCTTAATGTCGCTCTTGAGGAAGCAAAAAATAGGCATATTTTTATAGATGTAGAGGTAGGATGAGACAAAGTTAATGTCTCACATCTTTAATTTGCGGATGATGCTATTGTTTTGGGAGATTGGTCATCCTCAAATATAAAAAAATTGTCTAGCATCCTCACTTGTTTCCATATAGCTTTCGGGCTTAAGGTAAACTATAATAAAAGTCGATTATTCGGGATTGGTGTTAATAATAATGATCTCATTTCTCTAGCCTTATCCATTGGATGTCAACCATCCCACTTTCCTTGCACTTACCTCGGCCTACCCACTGGTGCAAAAATGTTAAGAAGTGTCAATTGGACCCTCATTATTGATCATTTCCTTAAGAGGCTTTCCAATTGGAAAGCAAAAGCTTTTTCTTTTGGTGGTCGACTCACTCTCATAAAATCCGTCCTTGGTAGCCTTGGAGTCTACTACTTTTCCACTTTTAAAGCCACTAAAATGGTTACTAACAAGCTCAAAAGTATTAGAAGAAAATTCTTTTGGGCGGATCTTCGGATTCAAACAAAATTGGTTGGATTGCTTGAAACAAAGTAATTGCTCCACGTGATCAAGGGGGCCTTATTGTAGGTAGTCTAAGAGTAAGCAATCTAAGCTTGCTTGCTAAATGGTAGAGGAGGTTCTTGATAGAAAGCTCTTCCTTATAGTGTAAGGTAATCCGCTCAATACATGGTCCTCAAGGTGGTCTCCATTATGTTTCTTCCATCAAAAGCAAAATGGGTCCTTGGTTTCAAATCGCCAAGTTCAATGGCGATCTCGGCGAGTATGTTATCGATTTACACTATATTTTCAAGGTTAAGGTAGGGAATGGGGAATCTACTTGTTTTTGGACTGATAAATGGGTTGGGAACTCTCCTCTTTGTTCCACTTTCCCTAGACTTTATCGCTTAGAATCAAACAAACAATGTCGGGTCTGTGATCGTACTCTAAATCCAATAAGGTTGACTTCTATTACAGATTCTGAGTTTTCTTCAGTTGGGTCAGCTGGTATGGGTTACTTTTCCCCTCCTGGTCTTCAGTTTCATTAGGCTTGGATTCGCGCTTTGCGGGTATCGGATTTACAAAAGCTTATGGACTTACAAAGTTTGATGTCTAACTACAAGCTTTCTTCTCCTGACCAAGATCGACGGGAATGTGTTATTGATAACACAAGATCATTTACTATTAGTGGAGTGAAATTCCTCATTACCTATTCCCCATCTCAATTGTCAACATATCCTTATACATGGAAGAAGCTAGTGCCTATTAAAGTCAACGTCTTATCTTGGAGAATTAAGAACAACATGACTCCAACAAGAGTTAATTTAGATAATAGAGGAATTGATCTCTACTTGACCCGATGCCTAGTTTGTGATAATGAATTGGAAACGGAAGTGCAATCCTTGTGAAGTGTAATGTTGCTGCAGAAACATGGCGTGACATTCTAAAATGGTGAAATCTTCATAATACTCAAATTGACAACCTCAATTATATCTTCTCTCTTGCAAGCCGCTCTAACTTATCTCTATTCCCTACCAAAGTGCTTGATGTTGTAATCCACTCCACCCTTTGGATTCTTTGGAAGTTTAGAAACGACTCATGCTTCTCGTCCACAAGACCAAAGCGAAGTCTCATTCTCAACGATGTGAAGCATCTTTCTTATATTTGGATTTCAAAAAGAGCTCGTAATGTTACACTTAATTGGATAGAGTGGCTTTTCAACCCATGTAACCATAGTTGTTAAGATCCTGATCTTATGATATTACGATTTTAAAATATCGCAGAGCAAAAACGATCCGGATCTTACATAGGATCTTTGAAAGCTTAAGATCTTATAAGATCCCGATCTTAACAATAGGATCTTAAGATCTAATACGATCCGATCTTACTTTTCTCGAACCACAAACTAAAAAACTACACATTTATGGATTGTGTTTTGTATAATTTAAAAAATAACATGTTAATCTTCTTAAACATTTTATAATCATAATTAATAACAACATTTCTATGAAATATTGATATAATTTTATGTTTATGACATATAATAATTTGCAACTTTGTATAATATTACAAAGACTATTAAGAAAATGACATTATAGTAGGATCTTAGGATCCCGATCTGATCTTCGATCTTGATTTTGTAAAGACAAAAATGATCCTGGGTAGGATCCCGATCTTGACAACCTTGCATGTAACTCTCTATCCACTTCTTAGTAATTAATTGTTCGCCTATCGTCTTCCTAAGCTTCTAAATTAATCTGTCGTTCTAAAAAAGAATAATGTGTTATTTTTCGAGATTTATTTGTAACAAGGTTCGTCACCTGCGCGCTGCCGCGGAGCGCGCGGGACTATTCTTGCAATGGACCGATACCGCCAGGTACTATTTGTCAATCGTTGGGACTCACCTTGCAACGAACCGATAACCTCAAAGATTATTTCCGTAAATATTTTAAAATATATATATTAAACTTCAACCTTATTTATAAGTTCGTGTTGGTAGAAATATTACGATATTTAATCTATACATTCTCTTCATGTTTTGGTGATGAAAAACATGTAACTTATAACACATAACGTAAAATGCTTAAGTTACTCGTAATCACAAATCATCAATTCATACATCAACATCTTTCGACGTCTCAAGTTTTCTTCAACAACAAATTTAAGTTCACACCCGACGTATATCACTAAAGGTATGAACAAACAAACTTTAATTTGTTGAATGATCAAAGAAATTTTGTATTTTTCCAAACCTTACATTTTTTTATAAAATGGGACAAACATTTTTAAAACATATACAAAACATTTTTGTATTTATAAGAAATGTTTTATTCAAAATAAATATTTTGAATTCAAATTTTCTACCCAAAAACGGCTAGAAAGTTCCAGAAAAACCATCTCCACAAAAGGACAAAAAAGGGAGCATCTGAAAAATAGGCGGACCCCTTATTAAATATAAGGGGACCGACCATAATTAAGGGACCGCCTGTATAAATTAAAGTGGACCCGCACCCAACATAAAAAATTATATTTTTTCCTATAAATAGTGGAACTGTTTCCACAGAGATTTTCTTACCCTTTGCACACAGTTTTTTCTCTGAACAAAAACCTCCTTTCAAACCAATTCCCTTTGATCACTTAACTTAATATAAGTTTGTTAAACTGTGATCCAATTCATCATCCATTCAAGTTCAAGAGAAGAACTTCGTTTTCATTAAGATACGAAGTTAATGTAGGATAGTTAGTGGCATTCGTGACAAGTCTTACATTCACAATGTATAGATCGCGTCCAGTATTTCCAAACTTGTGTAATAGCTTGATCAGTGATCATGTTGTGTATAGTTTTTAGATCATGGCGATCATAGAAGTTTAGATAGATTGTGGGTGATCAAAGTAGTGTCTTGTTAAAGTGAAGTTGTGAATGTGAGGTAAAGAAAAAGTTTGTGAAGGGGTATTGAAGTCGTGATGAAGAGTGAAGTAGTGTGGTGAGAATAGCTAAGGCAGACAGAATTTGTGAGTTTTTGAAGTTGTGTTTGAAGTCTAAAACTAGTGAAGAATCGTTGAAAGTCGTGATAGATTGGTTCTAAATATGCTAAAGATTAGAACTCGAACAGTTTCTAGCTTATGTCCCAGAAAATTGATATAAGCGAAAGTTGTGTACGGTTTTCTCCGCATAAGGGAAGCTGTTGACTAAGAGAATTAACTCTCGAGTTTTGGGTACTCCGGAGATGGAGTAGGGCGAAGAGGATGCAATCGTAAAATGAACCACCATAAATCAGCGTGTTCGGTTTGCATTTCCTTTTTACTTATCTCTTACATTATACTCGCATTTATTGCTTTATATTTATACTTGCATTTTTGTGTTGGTTTGTATTGTTGTGATTTGATGTATTACTATGTGAACACTCATCATATTGTGTCACGCTTGATCGGCAATTTGATACGAAACATTTTATGTTTTTAAAAGGAAACGTGTTCACCCCTCCCCCCTTACGATTTCCAGAATTGGTATCAAGAGCCACGTCGCTCTAATTTTTAAAACAAATGGTTTTAAAAAATTGAGTACGATCCATGTATCAAATTACCCATTAAGGGGGATTAAATATGAAAAATGTTTTGTTGATTAACTAGTATTAGTTTTGATGTTATATACACTAATTATACTAGCTCGAGATAAAAATGATGCTTAAAATAAGTGTTATATGTTCGGTATCAAATTCAGAAAGTTGTACACCTTTCCGCAAAGTCAGAAAACAATTTTTTACAAAAATCGTAATTCTGAGTATCAGGTGGGCGGCCCCCTTAATTCCTGGGCGCCCCCCTTAATTTTAAGGGGACCACCTGTCTGATTCGACAGTTTTTCAGAAACTTTGAAAAATCATATAAAATCAACTGTAAGTCCGTAGAAGTCGTGTCACCCGCCATTTCGAAGAGAATTGAGTCTACTTTCATATAAAAATACTTCCAAGTATTTATTTCAAACTTAATTTAGTCATAAAGGCAAAATACTACTTATTGTCCAAAACGTTGAGTCTCGTTTTAACGTAAAACTTGTATTTTATCTTTTTCTTTCGAGTCGGACATTTCTAGTCGGTATATATTTGAAAAATGGTGTAATTAACTTTTCAAAAATATTAAACTTGATTTTTGAAATGGGGAGGAAACTAATTTGTCTTCAAACAAAACCGAGCTAAGTATACATTGTTGTATCTAATACACAAAACTACGACAAGTACTTTTATGTGTTATGCTATGTGATTATGTGCACTTCTTTATATCTTAAGTTTGTTAGTAGAAATTATTAAATGATCGTTGCTATTTATAATTAAGCTAATTGAATATCTAAGCACATGTGCCATGTACACTATTCGTTTGTAGCTAGTTTTTCGAATTATGTCTAACTAGAACTTATGCTAGATTTCTTGCATTAAGATTGCGAAATTGCTCTTGCATTGCATATAAGCAAAGATCACTTAATTTACAAATGTTACATAAACATTTTGTAAATCTTTTCGAGTATGGAAATATACTTAGGAATAAGAGTTCAATAACTTGTCAAGTATATTATTAAATATTTTAAAACTAGTCACCTAAATATTTCCAACGATTTAATCTATTTTCAACAACACGTTTAAATATTTTCAACAACTTACTTTGTTTGACTTTGGGTTGGTTAAACAAAAAAATGATTATACTAATACATTTTAATTAAAAAAAAGGAGAAAATGCTTGTGCTTGCATGGTTCTAACATACACACATAATTATATATATATATAATTTTTAAAAACATATAGTATTTTACTAAAGATGTGTGTTATATAAAAATTGTTAGAAAACTCATTTATATACTCATAAAATGTCAAAAACTATGCATAGTATACATAACAATAAATAGTTTTTCGCACAAGTAAAATTTACGACAATATTAAAATATGATATTAACTTATCATTATTCATCAACCTCACCTTACAACTAATCTTGGGATTAATAGAACACACTATTTAAATATTTATTTATTTTCTTTTAAATGAGTGTTCGTGAGGGTCAAGAAAGATTTCGAGAATATATCAATTCATTATTCAAATTATGATTGATATCTTTATTGAATCTAATTGACAAATTTTCATGTATAAACATGAAATCAGATTCTTATTTGTTTAGTTTCAAGATTATATCAAAACATAACAAAAGATATCATCTTGGATCTACATAACTCAATCACACTTGATTGATATAAAAATAATTACATCATTTTCTAGATGAAAAGAATATGCATCGGATCATAACTCACACTTGTGTTGATGATGCCATATTGAGTCTACTTGTCCAATGACTGTGTTCCAAATATTATACTAATATGTTTAATACATGCATAAAATACACAATGAAGTAGGATTGATGATTTGGATGTTTCGTCCGAAATATTCAAGCAATTTACATTGCAATGCAATTGGTAAATGTGTCATTTCCGAAAAACCAAACACGAGCAAACTAACAATATATGTAAACTTTGCTCATACAACATAAAAGCACAACTCATAGCTAAAATTCACTTTTAACTAAAATTCTAAAATAAAAATAATATTCTTGTTTATTCACCTAGGATAACATGATGTTTGGGAAACATTATGTTTAAAGATTTTATGGACTTATCGTATTAAACGATTGATAAAGGATAATATATATCCTATGCATCTTATTTTCTTCGTAGCATAAATGGTTGTGTTACAAGAAAATACGCTACATATAATTTGAAAAATATAAGTTATTAGAATTGAAAAATAACCTATCAAAATATGTATCAATGCATAAACAAGTAAAAATACATTTATTGATAAGAATAATAATTTTAGAAAAGCATATTTGTTTAAAAAAATAAAATATGTCTCTTTTCAATCATTTATCATTAAAGAATCACAAACTCAATTAAGATAAATAATATTGATGAGATTCATTTCACATGACATGAAGTGGAGAATTCTTAAAACACTCTCAATATAACATATTTGTCATTGTCACAAATAAGCACATCTCTTGGCTTTTGAAAAACCAAACGCGTTAAATATCACATGTGACAACTGCACATGTAAGATGACTAAGTATAAGACTTCCATTAAATCAAGCAATATGTAATCGAAACCAAACAACCTATTGATCTTGAACAAAAGATTAAAACATCTTGCTTACGCTTATCTACACATCTTTATTAGGATTATGCAAACCGGAATTAATGTATGTTAGTTGAGTCATGTTAGGCCCTCTATGAAAAGATAATACAAATTCTATCTTTTCTACACTTCATTAGGCAAATATAAGAACTCTATTTTGTCTAACATGAGAATGACTACTGGAGAATCTATTGCACTAGAAATTCAATTTGACCTAACGGTTGAATTGCTTCCAAGAGTGAAGTTGGGTTCGGTGTATAACCCGTAAAAATGGTCGTGTTTAGCCTGAATTGAGCACCACTAGTGATAGTCTCATATTCATTCTCTAATTTGATTAAATGGCTCTTCCTAAATATGCCTAATGATAGTCTACATCGATAGACTTTGTATATCATTAGGAGTACACACTAAGCACGTAGAAATTAGGCTTTTCCTTAGTCAATCTAGACACAATGCACCTCACATATGTGCTTTAATGTTTCAAGATGATTACTTGTTCACATGTAATGTAATTATATGTCTTCGTGATCTTGATGCTCAATGTTTAATTGCTTAGATATTAAATGCATGTCCACTATAAAGGCATTTGTCTTTTTCTAGCAATTTAGATAAAATATTTCTTAGTTTATCTAAATGACACATGCTCCTAAATGCTAAATGCTAACATGTCTAACACTCCTCCAAGTAGGTTTGACAACTTAAATATTTCATCCGAAATATTCAAGTATCTTTAACTTGCGATCGCAAACGTTAAAGGTCATATCCAAAAGTTCATATTCAAGCCTTTTAACAACACATGTTAAAATGCTCTTCCTAAAGCTAAAAGCTTACATCAACCTTCGCGTGACAAAGGTCTTACGAGTTTCTACATAAGTGATTCGTAGCATCTTTAATATACACCTTAAGACTAAGTACTTTCACATCCGTTAGTCTTTTCCATTCCCTTAGGAATGTCACGATGGTTTATCGTCATGCTCACCTTGTACACAATGAGGATTGAACATTATCCATCGATCTTAGGATAGAAAACTTATCATAATTTGTCATCATTTCCTTCACGACAATGTCCAAAAGGAAATATATTCATTCAAAAAGTTTCGTCGTAAGACAACATCGCTGACATCCTCACTAAACTACTCAAACGTGAAACTTTTTAAGTCTAGGTCTAGGAATGATGAAACAAATCTCATAAACTTGTCATTCTCATTTTAATAGTTTTGTTACTATTAGATACATTCCGATAAATCTCAACAACTTAATCACTTCATCCGAAATGTTTAAGCATTTTTAATTCGCAAAATGCAAATTAAAATGTCACTCATTGTTTATGTCTAAGTCGTTTCATAAAAACCTTTGTCACACCTCTATTATTATATAGATGGTTAATATCTTCCGTCCACATTTCTGCTACCACCTTACCTTGTCGTGTGATTGTTCTATGAACATTCGCAATACTCGAGAAGAGCTACATAACTTCGCGGATGAAGTTCATCGTATGCTAACAGTCATCCATCATGACATTGTCAAGCTCATCGCTTTCGTCGTTATTTCTCTTCACCTATTCTTTTTATTCCACAATTTATGTCCGGATGAGCACGAATTAGAAATGAAGGGAAAACACACATCTTCACATATATCCTTTAACCAAACACTCTCAAGGACTCACATAGGTGATTCTTATTCACTAGAAACCACAAGATACACTTCTACCATACACTCAAACCTCATAACTATTATTCACTCTTGTTAGTGATCACTAGTTCTAGTACATCCCCAAAACACCAAAGTGAAATGAAAAACTGAGTCATCCTTACTACTATTAACCTCGAGTCATCCACCTAGTCATCTTCACAAGAAGATTCACCATGTAACCATTCCCCACAAGTGAATTTCTTAATGAAATGCGTCTCATCCTCATATCCGGACACTCATAAGCATGTGTGCCTATGTTGTCAAAAGTCAAGTGAATTTCGTAATGAAATGCGTCTCATCCAATCATTTCCATTGTTCAACAAGTGAAGAACACAAAGAAGATATTCAATCTTCAAAGTGTTGTTGAGTCATCACAATATCGTGTCTTTCATTTGTTCATTTCCGCTTTTAAGCAAGTAAAGAACACAAAGTAGATATTCAACCTTCAAGTGTTGTTGAGTCATCATAATGTCGTGTCTTTTACTTTTCTTCCACCATTTTCACATTTTCACATTTTCACCTTTGTTCATCAACATTAACAACCAACAAAACACCCAACAAACCTATAGTCAACACATTCCCTTTCCATTCACGCTCATCCTTCTTCGTTTATGTTTCCTCGACCAATCATCCTTATCATCAACATTTACTTCGACCTAAAGTCTTACGATAATGTTTATCCTTAAACACCCCAAACATGAAAAGCATACATAATGCTTAACAAATAAACCTTGAGGATTTAGGAATCTTTCAATACAACACTTAGTCTATTCAAACCCACAATCATCATATGTTAATACTTCTTATCCATATGACATCTTGCTGGTCAAGTCTTAGTCCTTAAGCATGTGTAAGTCGAATCTTATCATTAGTTCCTAAACATTTTCATGTCTTAAGCATTCATCATTGTTCTTTATTTAGGTTGTTGTCTTTAGTGCCACATTTTGGAGTGCGTATACCTAAAACATACATGATTTGTTCATCACTAAATGTCTTGCATATATATCTATCATCATCATCATTATATATATATATATATATGTAAGTGTTGTTGAGTCATCACAATATCGTGTCTTTCATTTGTTATTTCGCCTTCTTGAGCATAGGGTAAGAACACAAAGAATCATATTGCGGCCTTCAAGTGTTGTTGAGTCATACAATGTTGTGTCTTTCATTTGTTCTTTTCTGTTTTGAGCAAGTGATGAACACAAGAAGATACTCAACATCAAGTGTTGGTGAGTCAATCACAAATGTCGTGTCTTTCACTTTCTTCCACCTATTTTTCACATTTTTTCCTTTGTTATCACCATTAAACAAACCAAACAAAACACCCAACAATCCTATAGTCAACAACTTCCCTTTCCATTCCGGCTCATCTTCTTTAGTTTTGTGTTTACTCTACAATCATCTCTTTTCATCAACATTTCAAGTTCGACCTAAAGTCTTTACGTTTAATGTTTATCCATTTGAACCCCAAACATGAAAAGCATACATAATGCTTAACAAAGAAACCTTAAGGATTTAGGAATCTCTCAATACAACACTTAGTCTATTCAAACCCACAATCATCATATGTTAATACTTTTTATGACATCTTGGAAGGAGTCATTCTCATGATAAGACTTGTTAGTCAAGTCTTAGTCTTTTAAGCATGTGTAAGTTTAATCTTATCATTGTTTCGAAACATTTCCATGTCTTAAGCATCATATTTTTCTTTATTTAGGTTGTTTTCTTTAGTGCCACACTTTGAGTGCATATACTAAACATACATGATCTTTGTTCCTCACTAAATGTTTGCATTTATATATATATATATATATTTATATATATATATATATATATATATATATATTTATTTATATATATATATATATATATATATATATATATATATATATATATATATATATATATATATATATATATATATATTATATTTTTATATATATATATATATATGCTATTTTTCTACTAAACTTAGTTTTTTAGCACTTTTTTCATTTACTCGATTCTTTTTTCTCTTTTGATTTCTTGGTGCCCCAATCAAGGGGGAGCATACACCAAGGGGGAGCATTTGCAAATGTCCAAGCCATTACGTTTGCAACTGTTTAAGACATCTACACATTTCTTGATATGTGTATTTCATCATATAAATTTATTTTTTTTTTTTTTGCATGAAACTAACCATTGATGTAGGTTAAGAGTTTGCAACTAATTTGATCCATGGATCCGCTTGAGTCAATCTTTAAGGGATGTCATTATTTAAAAGGGATTGATAGAAGAAAGACTTCACTTAGGATGATGCAAGCTCGCCTCTTTTATTAAAGAGCTGAAGTGTAGTAAAAGTCTCGTCTAGGAGTCCACCTTTTTGTTTTGACAAAATGGGGAGAAGAAGTGTAAACAAGTAACTTATACATTTTACTATGAGTTATAGTTTACATTTTTTTGTCATCATCAAAAGGGAGAGATTGTTGGTAGAAATATTGCATTACGATATTTAATCTATACATTCTCTTCATGTTTTGGTGATGACAAACATGTAACTTATAACACATAACGTAAAGTGCTTAAGTTACTCGTAATCACAAATCATCAATTCATACGTCAACATCTTTCGACGTCTCATGTTTTCTTCAACAACAAATTTAAGTTCGCACCTGACGTAAATCACTAAAGGTATGAACAAACAAACTTTAATTTGTTGAATGATCAAAGAAATTTTTTATTTTTCCAAACCTTACATTTTTTTATAAAATGGGACAAACATTTTTAAAAAACATATACAAAACATTTTTGTATTTATAAGAAATGTTTTATTCAAAATAAAGATTTTGAATTCAAAATTTCTACCTAAAAACGGCTAGAAAGTTCTAGAAAAACCTTCCCCACAAAAGGACAAAAAAGGGAGCGCCTGAAAAATGGGCGGCCCCCTTAATTAATTAAGGGGACCGGCCATAATTAAAGGGACCGCCCTTGTATAATTAAGGGGACTGCCCAAATAAAAAATTAATATTTTTTCTTATAAATAGTGGACTGTTTTCACAGATTTTCTCACCTCTTTGCACATAGTTTTCTCTGATCAAAAACCTCCTTTCAAACCATTTCCTTTGATCACTTAACTTATTATAAGTTTGTTTAAAATGTGATTCAATCATCTAGTGGCGGAGCTAGGTCAAAATTTCTAGGAGGGCCGAAGGGTAATTCCTAAAACTTAGGAGGGCCAAATTATAATTTATTTAGAAAGTATAAGGTTTTTAACATAAACTATGCATAAATTTAAGGGTATATAATGCAAATATGGAAAACCTTAGGGGGCCATGGCCCTTCTTGGTCTCTATGTGGCTCCGCCTTTGCAATCATCCATCCATTCAAGTGCAAGAGAAGAACCTTTGTTATCATTAAGATACGAAGTTAAGTAGGTTAGTTAGTGTATTCGTGACATGTCTTACATTCATATTGTATAGATCGAGTCCATGTATTCCAAACTTATGTAATAACTTGATCATGATGTGTATAGTTGTTAGATCATGGTGATCATAGGAAGTTTAGATAGATCGATGTGATCAAAGTAGTGTCTAGTTGAAGTGAAGTGAGGTATAGAAAAGTTGTGAAGTTTAGTGAAGTCGTGAAGTGAAGTAGTAAAGTAGTGTGGTGAAGAATACTAAGGCGTGAAGAAGTTGTTTAGTTGTGAAGTTGTGTTGTAAAGTCGTGAAAGTAGTGAAGTTGTGTTGTGAAGTCGTGAAAGTAGTGAAGTTGTGTTGTGAAGTCGTGAAAGTAGTGAAGAAGTTGTGAAGTCGTGATAGATTGGTTCTAGCTAAGATTAGAACTCGACATCTAGCTTAGTGTCAGAAATTGATATAAGCGAAAGTTGTGTACGGTTTTCTCCGCCATAAAGGAGCTTGTTGACTAGTGAAGTAACTCTTGAGTTGGGTACTCGGGGAGTGGAGTAGGGAGAAGAGGTGCTTCGTGACCGAACCACTATAAATCATCGTGTCCGGTTTGCATTTCTTTTCACTTATCTCTTTACATTTAGACTCGCATTTATTGCTTTATATTTATAATAATGTGTGTTGGTTTGTATTGTTGTGATTTGATGTATTACTATGTGAACACTCATCATATTGTGTCACACTTGATCGGAAATTTGATATGAAACATTTTAAGATTTTAAAAGGAAACGTATTCACCCCCCTTTACGATTTCCATAGGGGTATTTGATGAGGTGTCATTTTATACACTTTTTCGGGGTCGTTTAACCTCCAAAATCATGCATTTATGCCCAAAATAGGTACTTAATCGTTCCTTTTAAGGTATTTCGCATTTGGAAGACATTTAGAAGAATTACACGTAACTTGGGCTCATTTGGAGAAGAAACGGACAAGACTACGGATCTACACCAACATCTATCAAGTATGTCTCTACAGTGGCTGGAGACGGCGTCACAAATACAACGTGACTCCATCACCACAAAGATCAAGACGGCGTTACCATATCTCACGACGGCGTCACAGTACACTACCCAGCCCAATATCTAGAATATTCTATTCATGACGGCGTCACGATTAAAATGCGATGCTGTCACAACGTTTTTCCTATATATACAAACCCGAATTTAAGGTTTTGGGTGTGCAACTTTAGAATAAAAAGAGGGTACAAACCCTAGTTCATTTAGCAGCTATTAGGGATGATTTTAGGGCCTAAAAACCATATTGTACTTCCTCTAACTCATGTTTTAATCAAGTAAGGTTTACTTAATCATTCAATATGTCTATGTGTTGTTTGATCTATCTATGCTCTTTCTTTACCTTTAACATGCTTGGCTAAACCTCCTATTGTATTTATTTATGATTATATGAAACCTAGAATGTAGATCTTAATGGTGTTGCTTCTTGTGATGGATGTGCACGTTAGGTCTTAGAAAACCAGCTTTTGTCTGTATCGCTGTTGATATGTCTAGGGAAACGTGATTGTGTAGAAAGGATACCATCGGGTAACAGTCTTCATACTACCTTGCCCCCTAATGTGGTTGATCCACTTTTAATATATTTCACATGCACTTAGTGTACTCCTAGGGGCCGTGTAACAGTCTTCATACTACCTTACGCGTGCGTTGCTCTAGCGGCATACTAAGTAGACGACGGGTTCATGTAATTCGTTCATGACTTAGGAAATAGTTACACAGATCATCACAAGGGTGACAAAGCAACAACACTAGGAGAAGCAATCTAGGGAGTAATACATGATTAAATAAACACAGTCTTTTATCTTATTGTTATCACCAAGTTAGTTTAGAATTATATTTAGTTTAATAGCTAAAACTAACCAATCTCTACAAAATACAAAAACACAAAAATAATCTTCTCTCAACCCTTAGAATTCTATTAGACCGTGATCAAGCCTTCCCAACCTATTCCTCGAGTGAACAATAACAACCTCCCGAATCTTGCCTATACTACTACAACGATTAGGTGCTCTGCCTAGGGAGATGTAAAACTTCTTGTTGAAGTCTAACGACGACCGCATCAGAAATATCAATTTATTAAAATTTATGACATGAAAAATTCCATTGGAAGAAAAATTACACCACGATATTGCATGAATTCATTTTTCTGATAGCTCCCCTTCAACACAGTATGTGGGATACCACTAATTTTTAAAACTTGATGTTACAAGGAAAAAATGATATGACACCACAAATATGTTGAAGACAGAGTGAGATACCTCAGTAAACAAAGTATATTATTAATTGACATTACAATTTCCACATTTTAATTTCATGAAATGTTTTTGAATACATAAAATTAATATTTATGAGATGTACCCAAAATAAATTAAAAGGCTTTTGTTTTAAAAGCTCCCCTTCAGAAATTGATCCACGTATTACGATGATATTGTTGAGCATTCATTTTACCAATTATACCACTTATAAACATTAAATATTGTACCAATTGTTAAACATATTGAGGAAGGGAGTGTTGAACATACAATTTTAACAAATATCACTTTTTATGGAAAGATACCACAAATTATATTGTAGACAATTTGACATTGAAAGTTCTTTTTGAAAATTGTGTTCAACGGTTTTAAAAACCATGATAGAAGACTTCTCTTCTATTTGAAGAGTAAGCGCATTGAAGTGTACACTTCCCTATTACATGCGGGTCCGAGTTATGCACTGAAATGTACATAAGCCATAAAGAAAATTTAAAAATGACATGTTTTGAAAGCATTTGAAACTCTTGCTCGAACTTCATTTACACGCCCGTGTCGATGTTAATCAACATCTCTAGGTACGTAAATGTTATCGATTCCAAGAGACATGTCAAGAAGATTATTTTTGGTATTTTAAAAAAAAATTGATTTTATATTTTGTTTCTATATATTTTATATTTTTCTATTTTCTTTTTGTTGGTTTTATATTTTTGTATTTTCTTTTTCAAAAATATTTATAAATCACAATAAAGAAAATAAAAATATTTACAAATTTGATGTTTGATAGATCAAGCAGATTCGTTTGCCAGAACCTCCAGTTCTTCTGGAGTCAAACATCTCATACCGAGTCATCTGACGAGATACTTAAACCTATCTTCGGGTAAGGCTTTAGTAAACAGGTCAGCTAACTGGTATTCAGTTCTGACAAATAATAATTCAACAATACCTTTTCAACCTGTTCCTTTATGAAGTGATATCTGACATCGATGTGCTTGGTATGGGAATGCTAGACTGGATTGCACAAGATGGCTATGGCTGCCTTTGAGTCACAATACATAGGTATTTTATTAAAGTGAAAGCCATAATCTGTGAGCTGAGTTCTCAACCATAGAACTTGAGCATAACACGCAGATAAAGACACATAATCGGCTTCTGCTGAAGACATTGAAGTGCAGTCCTGCTTCTTTGACGACCAACTGACTAACTTATCACCTCTTAGAAATTTTATGCCATCAGACGTGCTCTTATGTGAATCGAGACAGCCCGCGTGATCTGAATCTGAAAAAGCAGTTAGTTCGAAACCGGTGTCCTTCGGATACCAGAGTCCCATGTTAATGGTATTCTTAAGGTACTGAAAGATCCGCTTAACCGCAGTGAGATGTTTCTTAGTCGGTTTCGCTTGATAGCGAGCACAATAACTTCTAGTGATGCTACTGATGCTGAAACTCAATTTGCACTTATGGTGAATATCCCTCAGTATAATCTTGTCCTTTTGGTTGTAATTATACATAACTTAAAAAGGATTTTGATAATCTAGAAGTGCAATATAAAGATTGTTTTATCCAAGTACAAGCAAATAAAAGTTCCCTTCAAAACTTAGAACAACAGAAGTCTTGGTACCAAAATAATCAGTTAGCTTTAGAAGAGAAAATTAGAATCTTGACTGCAAGACCTTGGCAACACCACCAACATGGCATAAAATGTAATGAAAACATTGAATGAACAGGCTAAAATTGATAAAATGAATAATCAGGTCAAACTTGAGGAGTCTAATGCAAGATTTGACAAATGGAAGGAATCTTCCAAAAAACTAGTTAAACTGATCAATAGTTCCATGTCCTCTAGATCAAAATTTGGTTTAGGATATGGAGACACTTTGGGATCAGATGAGGTGTTTGATCTCTCTGCACCTAGTATCTTTGACTCGTGTCCTTAAAGGATTGCTATAGAGAAACTTCTCTATGACTGGTTTGTCAAACCTGTTTGGAAATGCATGTTGTTCCTCCCCCTATAACAGGAACATTCATGCCTCCTTCCAACAAGCCTGACATTGATGATACACAGTTTACCTATGGTTCAAAGTCCAATAATTATTCTGAATCTAACTCTGTATCTAATGAATTTGTCTGTTATGAAACTAGTGACAAGTCCTCAGACTCAGAGACAACTGGATTTGCATCCTGTGCATTAAGTGTCAACTCCTCAAGCACCATGACCAATGCCTCTAATTCAGTTGATTTGAAGACTTTACACAAGACTGATGACCAAGGACCATGCAATGTCACTCAAAGTCCTAGCTTTTCTTTTAAGGAAAATGTCAAAACTCCTAGGAATTTATGTAATAGGAAATGGGTCAACAATATACTGTGTAAAAACAAGTCTTTTGGTTCTAAGAATGTTTTGTATTGTAGTAGATAAATTTCATTTGATTCGAGATTGTGATTTTTAAGAGACATCAGTTGATAATGAAAAATGCACTTGTGGAAAAATGTATCAAACATCCCTCAAATGTTCCAAGACCATCCTATGTCCTGTGAAAGTAGGAATAGACCAACCTCTGTACCTGCTGGAATGGCCATTATCACTGCATGGTTATGGCTAATCCTGCTGCTAGACCATGACCTAGAAACCAAAAAATCCATATTTTCACAGTTTAAGTAGGCCTAGACTCTTATAACCAAATGAATATGGATGGGGGAAGATGGGGAACTGCTGTTAAGAACTCAGCATTGTTGTAATTCTAGCAAAGTAACAAGCAAATATGCATTGGTGATCCAAGAACAAAGTGGATCTCAACAAACAATAGGGATTTACCTCTAATGATCCCAAGGCAGACCTTAAGTCAGAATTCTGACTTGGGTCTCCCATGTATACTAATGTTGTACTTTCTTTTGTATATTGTAGGACAATCCTCATACCAATAAAAGGAATTAGGATATTTAGATATGTTGTATCCAGAAGCAATAGCAGGTAATAAGGAGAAATTGGCTGACTTTGTGAAGATTAAAGGAGGAACTGTCACTTTTGGAGGTGGAGATGGTAAAATCACTGGAAAAGGCACCATTAGGACTTCCAACTTCAATTTTGAGAATGTTTATTATGTGGAAGAGCTTCAGAACTTTAATTTGTTCTCTGTGTCACAAATCTGTGATACCAAGAACAAAGTCTTTTTACAGACAAAGAGTGCCTATGTACTCTCACAAGAGTTCCACAACTACCAGATCCAAGTCAGGTTGATCTTAGAGTTCCAGAGAGACCACAATCTCCTACTGACTTCATTTGACTGACATCCATTCAGAAAAGAGAAATCAAGTGTTTGTTGGCAAAAGCATCCTTCGATGAGTCCACAAAATGGCATAGAAGGATGGCTCATTGAACAACAAAACATGTAAAAGCTGGCAAACATGAAATAGTCAATGGGCTTCCTTCCAAACTCTTCACAAATGAAAACAACTGTGTTGCCTGCAACAAAGGAAAGCAAACACAAGGCCTCTTAACAACAAAGGCCATCACGCAGACAACAACCATTTCTGAGGCCACTACAGTTACTTCATATGGTACCTTTTTTGTGTCCTACTACTTTCCATCAGAAAGCATTGAATCACAAGCACTATTCCTTGGTGGTTACAAATGACAGTTAGCAGGTTTAGCTGGGATTTTCTTTTTGGGACAAGGATGAGACTTTTTATATCCTTAAAGATTTCATTACTTTTTGTTGAAACAGCAAACAAAAAGGTTAAGGCTAATAAAGTAGTGACAATGGGACAAGTTTAAAAAATACTAACTTAATTGAACTCTGTTGGATCCAAGGGATTTCAGAAGGGATTAATAGTATTGCCGAACCCTTACAATAAAATGGGTATGCTGAAAGAAATAATAGAACCTTATAGAGGCAGCAAGAACTATGCTTGCAGACTCTAAGTTACCTACCATAATTTAACAGAAGCAGATATACTGCTTGTTATTTACTAAAACAGGGTTTTAGTAACAGGCCCCATAATAAAACACCCTTTAAAAAAAAAAATAACGTATATCTCGGAAAATTCTAAACAATAGTCCACCTTAAAAAAACCCTTTTTTGGCTGTCATGTGACCAAACTAAAAACTATATCACTTTGATAATTTTTTTTGAAGGTAAAAGCTGATGAAGGTTTTCTTGTTGGGTACTCTGTCACATTTAAGTAAACCGTTATTAGAGATCTACAATATATCCCACAAAAAGATAGAATAAACACTGAATCTGAGATATATAGAAGATAAACCTAATGTTCCGGGTTCATGGTCATAGAGTGGTACTTTGACCTTGACTATTTGACTGATTCGTTAGGTTATACTCGTTTCAAATCTAATCAACCTGCAGGTACTCAAGATACTAACACTCATGCAGGTACACACGATGACTCAGATTCAGAGTGTGATGAAAGTGTGATTGTTGTTCCTTCTTTTCCTTCTAACCATTTTTCAGGTCTCAAGGTTCATATTGCTTCTGCCATAGTGGAGAGTACTTCAGACTATGCAGAGGAACTTGCTAGGCTTCAAGGACAAGCATATGACGCCTATTCTGCAGCAAAGGATACTTGGAAAACAGCTGATACGGTTCCTGCTGGTAGTGGTGTTCCTGCTACTAGCATTCCTGCTGGTAGTATTAATCAGGCTGCTGTGGTTCTGCTGTTCCTTCTACTCTCATCTTTCTTCTGTGTTGAACCTGTTCATAGCGAATACACCACGTTCCACCTGGTCACTTGCATTGGCACAAGTGAAAATTACTACCAGAATTTTCCTCTCCTTCTGACCATGCTAAATCACATTATCATCTTCAGAGATGGAGGGCATTCACCATCATCCTACTACTGGTATTTTCTCTGAATCTACATATGATGTTGACTTTGGTGGTTCACCCATAAATTTAATTGCATGTAGACCTAAGAAGAATGTCAACTTTGCAGCAAGGATGGCAGCTATTATTGCTGAAAGGAGAAGAAAGTTTGCTGCTCAAAGGTTCCAAGATAAGAAAAATAAGCCAATGACTTATGCACAACAGAGAGATTATATTAGAACCTTTGTCAAAAACCAAAGCTCCACCATCTACACAACAGGCTGGACATTGAAACATGTGAGGTCCTTTTCTGATGATCAACTCAAAGTAGTTTTGACAGATCAGACAAGCTCTTTGCTAAAATCTGCAATCACAACACCTAAAGGAGGTCTTAAACACCAAGGAGCAGATTTAGAACAACCTGATAAAATAAGTTTAATATCCCACTGAACCCAAAGACATCTGTTCTGCAAGATTCAAGACCATCATCTGCTGGTGTTACACCTGATGTACACCAATCACCTTTTGTTGATACTCCACCTTCTACTCCTCCACACTCACCCAAGGCTTCATCACACCCTGATGTTACACCTGATACATCAAAACAACCAACTGTTGCTCCTACACCATCTTTTGCTACACCTGTTTCTAGGTCGTTTGGACCTAGGACAAGAAGTCAATCATCTGATACTGGTATCAAAACATATAGCACCTAGGGAGGAAGCACTAGCACAGGAAGATGGTCACTTCTGACTGTGGATTTGGAATGCTCCTGATACATCCTTCTTTAAAGTGCTATCTGATGATGACTATGATGCTTCTGATGATGATACCGACCCTCTTTTTTGGCATATATTTGCTGCATGGGAAGTTATTCCTACTGGCTTGGGTGACGTAAATGCTTTATACTTCACTGATAAATCTTCCAAATACTTTACTCATCTTAGAGAGATTTTGCACTTGATTGATAGACATATCTGTCTAAGTTATTTATGGACTGGTTGTTAAGCAATAAATGAAGTAACCCACTAATGCTGTGTACATGAATGATTTTGTGGGGAATCTTCATGATTATTTTATTTGAGTCCTAACTACTGTGTTCAAGTTTTTGAAGTTTGGAATGATCAACATGAGTGGTTATCCACAGCTGGAAATATTTTTTCTCATTTTCTGGTGTTCATGTGCTAGAAACATTTACTGGCAAGATCTTATACATGTTTGCAGATACACCATATCCTCTCTCTGCTTCACTCATGAAGAAGATGCTGAAGCATAAGTTGGAAGTGGAGACAGATGGTATAGGGAATGACATGACATATGTTGTGCAACTGATTAAAATTACATCAAGAATCACTTGCTTCAAGTGTTCCCTCTGCATAACTCCAGGTACAAATGTTTTACAGACTTGTATATACTCTATATCTTTGGTATGTATAGTTTTGATTGTTGCCAGGAGCTTTTGGATGGTTTTTTTGAGTTTTTGGATGGCATCACCAATGTTCTGATATGGCAACTGAGCTTATATCCTTTTTTGGGTCTCAAAATTTTTATATAACATGTGAAACTAATATTTTGGTGCAAAAATGGTTTTTATGGCACGCGGCTTGTTTTCAAGTTGCTCTTTGAGGTGCAACAAACCTTAATGGGTATCAATTCCCAGGCCTTATGGCTAGAACTAATTGAACCATGGCTCTCAATTGCCAGGCTTTCGGGCCTAGAATTAATTTGAGTTTTGTTTCAATTCCCAGGTCTGTACCAGAATGAATTGATGTAGTCTTGTAATAGGGTTGCTTAAAACCAAAGGGTCTTCCATCAAACTGACCAATGTTTCATGTATCAATAAGTTGAGATGGTTTACAATCTACCATGGGAGTAACCCTTACTGGATCCTAAGGATTTTCTAGCCCACAAGCAAACGACTATGTGGTAAGGGGCCCCCATATCCGAAATCCGTTTTATGGGCAGTGTGATGACATGCCCAAAACAAGTCATATATACTCAACCCACTAAGATTCAATTTGGAGTGGTTGATAATGGGTTTTCCAATCTTCCCATGGCATTTCTTTTTTCTAGACCCAATAGAATTGCTAGCCCAGAGAGTTAATGGGCTACTTGGTAAAGGCTTCATCAAATCCATTTACCATTCTAATGATTCACCTCTCCCCGGTTTAACACACAACAAACCATTGGATGTGATGAGAATCGTAAGTAACTCTGAATTGATGGATAGTAGCTGAGGTATGCAAAGTTGTTGCAGATTAAGATTGAAGAGTTCAAGATGATTAAAGGTCAATCAATTATGCTGCAGCTGTTTTTGGTGTTTCTGTTTCAATCCTCAAGAAGCTTAAAAGACGCATAATCCCCCCCCTTATTTTTTTATTCCCCCCTTAAGGAAACAGGAAGTTAACTATTTCAAATCCATTTAGGGGAGTATTGTCTAGGTATATTTTTGTATTAATATTGTTCCTACTTGGTAGGTTATGTAGTTTCCTGACTGGTAGAGTAATTGCTACTGTTAGTATTAAAAGTTCCTACTGACAGGTATATAGTTCCTGCTGGTTATATTATTAGTCCTGGTAGAGTATCCGCGAATCTGCTATAACTTGATTCTACAAGCGGAGTGTCAGGTTGAAATGCTACTACAATTAAATATACACATTTAAATAAACACACACTTAAATAAATGTGTTGAAATTTAATAATCAAGTTAACCAATTTAACTCTTACGAGTACGCAGCGGATAGATTGAGTCTAGTACAAATAATTAACATACAAAAACACACAATAAGGAATATGTAAATTAAATAAGAAACATACCCTCGTAGACACCAGCAAATAAATGAAACCAAGAATGAGAAACGAGTGACTAAATTGTCACCTCTACGAGTGCTCACACAAACACGTAAACAAGCACGCCCGGATGCTAGTCCAAACCTCACGTATATCCAATACAACTATTGTATCCAAAACCCACTGAAAATCGATCACCGAAACCCTCACAAGAAACAGAACCGAATTACAGAAAGTAGAAACTAGGTATTCACCGAATTCGGGTACAACCGAATTAGGTCAGAAGAACCGAATTAGCTCAAAACCTAACCCTAGATCGAATCTGTCAGTTCCCACGCCTTGGGAACAAGTAAACCGAAGCTATGAACCTTCTGTATAAGCCTTGGATCAAATCACTATTCGAAAACCCTCAAAAGTGTTAACCGAAATAGGCAGAACCGAAAAACAAGAAAACCAAATTAGGGTTTTATTATAATTGGTTTGTATAAGTGTAAGGGAGAAGAAGGATCTGTTTTTGGAGTTCCTTTTGCTGTTTATTTCGTGTGAAAGGAGTTAGGGGTGAGGTCTATATATATAGCCTCTCAACCCTAAGTGTGATAAGGATAAAACACATGAGTTTAATCCTTATCACAAGTCCTTCAACCCTTATCTCTTGCTTCCTTCCCTTATCACTTAGGTTCATTGAATCAAGCCCCTCTCTAGAACCTTCACTATGGCCGGCCAAACAAGCTAGGACACAATAGGTTCTTGTCTTGATCATTTATTGTCCAAACGGTTTACATTCGAACCTTTTCGTGAAGTAACAAACGCGCTCTAAATGTTTTATCGTGTGTGCCCCCAATAGGCTCACACACCTCTAGTTGCGTATTGCTTATCCAACTACCATATAATCCAACAGCTCCCACTTGGGAGTTGGAGTAGCAGATAGCCCATACACTAACGACGGAAACGTCTAGCAACACTCACATTCGTTTTTAAAACCAGAAGTGTCTGAGATCAAGTTTCATAAACATTCTCAGTAGCATGGTTATTTTTGTCTTGCTATAATCATCCCTTTGTTCAAATACCGTTAAACCATGGATATGGATCCTAACTCATTCCATATAGTTTAACCATTTAGATTCTCGTTATAGAATTTAATACAGATATACCAAATGTAATCAAGAATCATCTTGCATTACCCTTTGGGTTCGGCCAAACAATTATCTGATTAATTCTGGAGAGGCGCCAAGGTATTATTCTGCACATATCAAGTGGAGGAACAAATTCTTTCTCGAATACAAGTGTTGTGAATGCTGCTTCACATCACTTCCAATAATAGTCTTTATAACTACCATTTTCAAGACAACGTTTGACATAGAATTAAAAAGTGATATTCACATATACCAGAACTTGTTTGTATTCTCAAGTCTAAGGATGACTTAACTAACCATTTTCGAAATTTTACTTATGACAACGGATCCATAAAGTAAACATTCGAAGGTTGGGGTGTCCAATACGCATCCCTTGTGAGTAACATATGAGTTTGGTGGGAACCATCCATATATTCAAAGAATATAACCAACACTCACATTTGCCTTATATAACAATACTCCCACACTGTTAACCAACAATGGATATATTTCAAGGTTATAAATAGCATGAAGCGTGGCGTAGCGGCATAGCCAAGCCTCAACCTTTAGCGTGAGGCGTAGCGACATGGCGTTTTTAAAGCATGACTTAAGGCGACAAAAAATATTTATAGATTATATCATAGTTTAGAATAATAC
>BQNB010044409.1:0-44907 GCA_026074375.1 Tanacetum coccineum
AACATTTCACTACTCGGGGATGATTAGTGCCAATAGTATCGGCTAAGGATGATTAGTGCCACAAACTACAAACCACAGGGATGATTTTTGCAGTTTACTCAAAGTTTTATAATATCCACTTTGGATATACATGCAATCTTTATCTCCGAATACAAATGAGTGCATTATAGTGTCAATAAGTAGTATCCGTGCAACTGTGCAAGTACAATATCAACATGGACTTTTTAATTTAATAAAAATATTTTACACATCTTTTTAAATTGGTAACAAGATTTTACCAATATCTTTTTAAATGGATAACAAGATATTACCAATATCTTTTTAAATTGGTAACAAGATATTACCAATATTTTTTAATTTGATAAAAAAAATTTATCCATATCTTTTTCCTTATTTGCAATTATCTCTTACTTGCAAATATTATTATGCAAACATTATTTTGCAAAGATTATTTTAAAAAGGCTCTTATATTTTTGACCGTGAGCTCGACTTCCGTCATGGGTCGGACCGGCCTCTTAATAATGTGTCGCGGCCCAACCGCTCCAAACATTATGTCGCGGTCCAACTTCGTTATATTTATGGTCCGCTCGTCGCGGCACAACTTCTTTATATTTATGGTCCGCTCGTCGCGGCACAACTTTTTTATATTTATGGTCCGCTCGTCGCGGCACAACTTCTTTATATTTATGGTCCGCTCGTCGCGGCACCGCTTCCTTATATTTCTGGTCTGCTCCAAAAATTATGTCGCGGCCCAATTTCCTTATATTTATGGTCCGCTCCAAAAATCATGTCGCGGCCCGGCCTCCTTATATCATGTCGTGGCCCGACTTCCTTATTTCTGGTCTGCTCCGTCCTCCACAAAAACATGTCGCGGTGCAATTGGAGCTGAGTGTTGTGTGGTGACCTTATTTGATATTCATTTAAAATTAAAACGAATATTGTTTCAAAAGGAAACAATATAATTTTTTGATTAAGTCATGACTTTGCAAACGTCGCATACAAAGATATGTCGTATAAAATGATTTCGCAAATATTATTTTGCATATTTATCCCTTATTTGCAATTATCTATGCTTCTGTCCGGACATATTTTCTTTTTTGGTATCCGCGGTCCTTCCGCGATACTCCGCACATCCGGACATATTTTCTTTTTTGGTATCCGCGGTCCTTCCGCGATACTCCGCACATTCGGACATATTTTCTTATTTGGTATCCGCCATCTTTCCGTGACGCTTCGCACGTCCGGACATAGCCAGCATCATGCACGGGCCGCGAAACCTTTATCCGCACGGCATGTTCCGATTACCAACGCAGCGGACATCCGCTCTTTTGTCATAACAACTTCACTTGCTTGCCCAAGAATGGAGACGCGGGGCTACAACCCTCCATGCGCCCATTGAGCTCTTAATGAGTATTTAAGATTATATATTTGGAGTCAACGTTTGTACTCCCGGCCGGGGGCAACCCGCGGCTAATTATTTTAATTACCAGTCAACTCATGTAGATCCTCGACTAAACTAAATCGAGTGCTTTTCATTCTTTATCAATGCATCCGTGGAAAGTTTTCTAGCTGTCATCATTATGACACATGACCGTGCCGCAGTCGTTTTTATGGCTTACGGTAGTCCTTTATGTAACTAGCGCTTGCGGAGGCGTGAAGGGGACGTGCAAGGCTTACTTACAAAACCGTGTAAACATTTGTTATACATGTTCTTATGCCTATTATTAGTTAACTCATACTACTTTTAATCCGTATCCGCTACCTTCCTAATGTACAGAGTTAAATTCCCAAAATCGGGACATAATAAATAAACAAACACCTTGTGTTTTATATCCATACGCACAATACATTTGTTAATAAATGAAGTGGTATTAATTAACATCATTGTATGAATTCAATACTACTAATTAGTAGTACTAAACAATACCACGGTTAATCATATCACATATGAACCAGCCACCTTTCTAGTAAGATCTGTGTTACACGGGCCACGGCCTGTTGGGGTAAGTGCTAAAATTATTCCTGTTTTTTTGGATACTTTGTTTGTAAGTTTAATACTACTAATCGAACATAGCACCATTAAACTTGGGGGGCTATACTGGTATAATGATACCATTGACATTATCTTATTTGATGCTACTTTATTCTGTTTAAAGTGTAAATGTTTTTTATTAAGTAACGGGCTGAGTAACCCCATAATTATCTCTGTACATGTCACGCAAATATCTCCGGATATAGAAAGTATGTAAGAGGCGTTGCAAGCCCAATACTAAGACGAATGCCATATTTGCACCATGTACGTAAGAGGCATTGCAAGTTCGGTATTAAGTCGAATGCAATATTCGCATCACCTGGCCACGGAAGTACATCCTCCGTCGGCCTTAAGACGAATGCAATATTCGCACTATTGTTCGCGCCATAGGCGATTATAGGGGGTATAAGTTTACCCATTTCATCATATAATATGTGGGATCCGCCTTCATCATTATAAATCCTTCTCATCATCCTTTCGTCAGAAGCGAATGAAAATGGTATCTTGCCAAAGTTAGTGTTACCCCGACTATAGAACACGTATTCTTCTTACGGGGTCTTTACCGTCTAGCCACGGGAAACCAAGCATCCGAGCACAATCACCCGACACATGTACGCGGGTGCTGCCTAAGATAGGGCATGATTCACACAGTTTGAAGATAGATATGGTGGCGTATGGTTGGAAAGTGTGAACGTCTCCGCGACGGTAAGGGTAGTCCTTTTAGTCTAGCAACCGCGGCTACGGCCACACTTACTAGACTGGGGGGACATGATGACGTATAGTGTGGACCGTCCCAGCCCACTTATACTATTATGGGCTTACTTGCTGAGTTGGGCCTACGGGCCATGGACAACCGTAATGGGCAGCCGTAGCAGACACATGGACTTACGGGTCACGGACACGGGCGATTGGGCCTAAGGGTCAAAAGGAAGACACCTTTGGACAAAGCATAAGTCTAGCACAACATAGCCAAGAGCTATATCATACTAGACTTGGGGACTTGTAGATGTATAGTCCGGAATGGGCCGGTAATGGGCCAGGCCCGATAGAAGAGCGACCCACATCCGACCTAACCCTAATCCATACCCTATAAATATAGGGGTAGGTTCCTTCTATAGGGAGAGATAACAGGTTATTTACTAACCACCTCTTATACTTTATCAATATATATGATACTAACTTGACCGTCGGAGGGTGGATCCCGGGGCTCCGGCCTCGGGTCCCCTTCTAACCGGTTCTTCTTTGTTGGCAGCACTATTCAAGGCTCGGGAAGACGACGAACGGCCCAAGGAGAGTCGTCAAGACCAGCCCAACCCAAATTATGCATCAACACCATTTATATAATTTTGTGTTTATGATATATAATATTTGTATAATATTACAAAAGAATTAATAAAATGACTTTATAGTAGGATCTTAAAATCTGATCCGATTTTACAATCTCGATATTGTAAAGACGAAAACGACACTAAATATGATATCAATCTTGAAAACCTTGCTCTACGCCCTTAATGCTAAAAAGGACAAAAAGCTATTTTCAAAACTGTATATAACTATATCGAAAGGAATATAAACTAAGTAACCTACACTCGCTATAAACATACACGTACGTACGTGAAGAATGAGTTGTACTCAAAATCAATTGTTAGATAAGCTTTCACAGGCAAAGCACAATCTTTATATAAGAAAGTAAAACCTTAAGTGAAACTTTTGTATTTAAAAAAAAACAAATCATCCCTTATTTAGTAAGAATTGACTTATTAATTGTATATTCTTAACGTTGTTTAAAGAAAAAAAAGGTTAAGTATTTACTTAAATAGTAAAAATTTGTAAAAAATCGTTTTTGAAGAAGTTATATTATAGGCCAAAACACATATTAGTACCCCGAAGTTGGCAAAGTTGATCATCTAGTACCCTACACTTTTAAGGGTGCAGAATGATACCCTTAACTTGACAAAATGGAATTTCTATGTGATCGCAGCATCAAAAAGAAAGTCTGAATTTTCCACGGAAGCCGGCACTACCCTATGCTAATAAACTCAACAATTAATTATTTTTTTCTTTCTAAAAATCATTTTAGTATAATATTTTGTAATAAATATTTTATAGTAAAACTTTTAGCTAGGCAAATATATTTATTCCTAAAATTACATTATTTTTTATTTTAAAACTTTATATAGTATTTTAATTATTTATTTAGAATAAAAAATGTATATGTAGCATTGATTTTTAAAATATTTCTAGCGCGCTACTTTTAATATTTTTTTATTATATTATTAAATATTTGTTCAAATAATTTTTAGATCAACTTATAACTAACTATATAGGAGTTTTGTAATTTTTAATTTATATATGCGTATGAATAAATAAATAGTCAAATTGTTATTGTCTTGAAATTATTTGAAACGAACACTTAAGTATATAATACAAATATCTATGTATCAAAAGTAGTGCGGTAATTCACTTTTTATAAAGTATTATTCCATACAAAAATTTCCGTATTATATACTAAAGTGTTTGTTTTAAATAATTTTGAAACAATAACAATTTAACTATTTACTAAAAATTATATGTAGTTAGTTATAAGTTGATCTAAAAATTATTTGACACTAACATTTAATCATATTATACGAAGATATATTAAATTAAAAATTATATGTAGTTAGTTATAAGTTGATCTAAAAATTATTTGAAACAAACATTTAATTATATTATACGAAGATATATTAAAAGTAGCGCGCTAAAAACATTCTAGAAATCAATGCTACATATACATTCTTTTTATTCTAAATAATCAACTAAAATACTATATTAATTTTTAAAAGATAAAAAATAATTAATTTTAAGAAAAAAATATATTTTCCTAACTAAAAGTTTTACTATAAATTATTTATTACATAATACTCTACTAAAATGATTTTTAGAAAGAAAAAAATAATTAATTGTTGAGTTTATTAGTATAGGGTAGTAGAAATTCCATTTTGTCAAGTTCAGGGTACCAAGTTCAGGGTACTAATATGTGTTTCGGCCTATTAAGATATTGGGTATAAAAGTATGTGTGTCAAAATTATAAAAAACTGAAACTTAAAGAAGGCGGGGTGGTTTACAAAAACATAAGGGTGAAAAATAAAACGTTAACAAACAAAACCAAGTTCATCTCACTTTATTGATTATACACAGAAGAACACACACAACAAACAAAGCCGACTAAAAAAAACTCAAGACACAAAAAAAAACGGCAACTAAGGATACTTTCATTCAACATCTCTCAATCTGATTAATCAAAGGTATGTTTTCCGGTTAATGGATTAAAGGTATACTAATCGATTATTTATTAATTCATTTACTAATCTAGGGTTTGTTTTTTAAGTAATCAAGTTATGGGTTTGTGTTATTGTGCTTTAACTTATGTGGTATGGCTTATTTTTCGTGATAACGTTTGCTACAATTTTGGATTAATTTGCTAGATGATTGATAATAGCGGTGGTTAATTCGGCGACAAAGAAGGAGATGTATGATTTAATTGTGTATATTCTTTATTACATTTGCGATTGATGTACGTTTTTTTAGTTAAATGTGAAAAAATGTTAAAATATATCTTGCTACTTCTTAACACAGTGATTTTTTACTATAAGTGTCTCGGAACTTAAGCATAAAAAGAAAAACTCTCTCTACTGTGGGCGATTTGCATAGACATCTGGAAACCCTAATTTGTCGATTTTCATCCTTAATTCTCTTCTCAAATCTTTATAACACCTAAGTTCTACATCTTAATCTCTGATTATTGTTTGTTTAACTCTTGTTTTATTTAGTTTTTGGGATTGAATCCGGTTGTAATAGCTGTTTTTTTAAGGTTCTTTTGCAATCGTTCTTTATTAGGGTTTTTAGGGTTTCGTGTCCTTTAATTCCTTTATTACCTGTGATTGTGTGATTATGGAAGCCGGTTAGAAGGTTATTGGTATTTAATTCATGCCCTAGCTTCCTTCTAAGGCTATTATCGATTGAAGTAGGCGTAGATTTCGTGTTTTTTTGTCGTTTTGTTTCTGGTTCGTTGCTTCGTTTTTGGTTTATGGAGAATCCAGGTAGTATTGATTTGAGAGAGGGGATTGCTGTGAACTTAGATGTTGATGCTTTGCATAATCGCATGCAGCGGTTTAATGAGAATCAAACTGGTAATGGCGCAAATGTGCAGCGAAGGCAGGATGCTAGGGTGTTGCGTAACCCTAGCACTAAATCCGATGTGCTTTATTCTGAATCGGTTGCTGTAAGTGCTCTTAGCTTTGGCGAGTCGATGTTTAGTAGGGTTGCTCCTCTTAGTAGCACTTATGATACTGTTGTGAATAAGGGTGCGGTTTCTGTTCCAAACCCTAACCCTTCTAAATCCGTATGGACTACTGGTGGGGAGTCCTTTGTGGTAAATGACACTATCCCATCTCCTACTGCTATTACAACTAACTCATATGCAGGTATGCGGGTTAATACTACATCAGGTAGTACCTCCTTGGCTCAAGCTGATGGGGTGTCGAAGTACGTGCTTCCAACCGAAGATAATGGTGATGCAATTATTTTTAACATTGTTCCGAATGTGCTTAATATTGCTTAAATTTTGGTGTTCCATTTAAAACCTTTGCGGATATTAAGGATCTAATGAATGGGATAGAGATGGGTAAACATGAGGCTGACATCAATACCAAGTCAACATCCTATGCTGGAGTTGCGGGTACAAGTGCTAAGGACCAACCAAAAGTTAATTCTAACTTTCGTCCTTTGGTGGCTGATACCGTATTTGATGGTGTTAACATATCTATTCCCCGTAAAGTTGTCGAAAAGGTTAGTACACGTTTTGAACATACTTTATATGATTATTTTATTGGAAAGAGAATGGCGTTTCCGGTTGTTGAATACTATGCTAGGAACAACCGGCCGAAACATGGGCTGAAAAGAATTATGATGAATACCAAAGGCTTCTTTTTCTTTAAATTTGATACGCGGGCTCGATTAGAAGTTGTTTTGGAGGGTGGTCCTTGGATGATACGTAAGTCTCCGATCATTCTCAAGAAACGGTCGATGGATACTAGATTGCTTAAAGAAGAATTGACTCGTATTCCCATATGGGTTAAACTGCATGATATTCCTATTCAAGTTTTTGAAGAGGATGGTATTAGCTTAATTGATACATTTATTAGCAAACCTGTTATGCTTGATTCATACACAAGTTCCATGTGTAATGATTCGTGTGGTAGGAGTAGTTTTGCTAGGTGCTTAATTGAGGTAAATTCAGAGGCTGATCTCGTGGATGTTGTTACTATTGGCATTCCTTCACTTAATAGGGATGATTTTACCAAAGAAATCATCCGTGTTGAGTATGAATGAAGGCCGCCCAGGTGTGATTTGTGTAAGATTTTTGGTCATGTTCATGACCATTTCCCTAAAAAGGTGGTGAGTCCTCCTATCTCTCCCTATAGAAGGAACCTACCTCTATATTTATAGGGTATGGATTAGGGTTAGGTCGGATGTGGGCCGCTCTTCTATCGGGCCTGGCCCATTACCGGCCCATTCCGGACTATACATCTACAAATGGTTAACATAAGTGTAGTCCTAAATTATGATTATAAAATTCATTAAAAAGATTAACATGTTGTTTTCTAAATTCTACAAAACATAATCCATAAATTTGTAGTTTTTAAATTTGTGGTTCGAGAAAAGTAAGATCAAATTGGATTAGATTTTAAGATTCTATGGTTAAGATTGGGATCTTATAACATCTTAAGCTTTCAAAGATTCTATGTAGGATCCATATCGTTTTTACTTTGTAGTATCGTAAAATCGTAAGTAACTAATATCAGGATCGGGATCTTGACAACCATAGCGTAAAGTTTATATCATATATGAAAACAACGTAGACACCAGGGTAATTCTTATAAGAAGGTTTTGACCATTTGTGTAAAAGATTAGGAATACAATAACGTTCTTTTATGTATTTTTGATATATTAATTGAATTTTAATAAGGATTTACATAGTGTTGGAAGGCAAGCGGGCAACAAGCTGCGCCGCTAGCCCTTTTTGGATTGCAAAGCCAATACGTTTAAAAACCACATCCGTAGATCTAGGTGTCATAACATTGTTATGCATAACCCGTTGAACTCGGCTGAGTAGCTCCACCGCCTCTAGTGCAAGGAAACCAAATGTATCAAACGCAAAAGAAATAAACACGTGTTGATTTTCAATGCAGGCTTTCTCGATAAATAGTTAGATACCACAAAGAAGAACAATTCCACAAAAGGTGTAGATTGGCGGGAACACCCTGATCTCGGGTGCCTTTTGGCACCAAAAATTGTCCACCCTACAAGGAATAGCTCCGACAACTCTCCAGGTCCATAGGAGCACCACCTGGAGTGAGACGAGCTGACACTCGACCCTCGATCTCTTATTCCACAAAGTCTCTCCAGTGTGCCCATAGGTTTTGCGGAGGCGGGTACCTATCTGAAGAAAATGCCAATGATGGGACTCGAACCCGGGTCTAATGACTCAAGCACGAGAGCTCCACCCATTGGACTAAAATTACGTAGCCTAAATAAATCTTCTTTATTGCTGTGCCCACACTCCTATAACCATTAACCAATCACATAAATAATAAAGATAACGCATTCACTGAATTGAGCCGTCTCTTTTGGTTGTGAATTCTTTCAATATGTGATGACAATGAATAATAAACTTTTGCTTCCTTGATTCTGCCGTCACTTTTTCTTTCTTACGAACTGGTTTGAGATAGTGGGAGAATGGGAAGAGAACATAAGTTTAGAGAGAAATTAGGAGGGGATCAATTTTGCTCTGATTACCATATTGGATAATTGATTTTTGTTGCCTATTATTGATAACAACCAACCTATACATAGGATACAAAGAAACCTTTTAGACTATGGGTTGCCCTAGAAGCTATACAAATTAGGCTTGGGCCAATAGACCGATAACACTAAATATGCAATATAATATGGACTCTAATAGAGACAAACTTGAAATGCAGACACAAACTCATAAGACATACAACAACCAAATGAAAATAGGTTATACCACTCACGATCCCACCCAGGAAAAAAAGGCTGCGGTTTTACCAAAGCTACGCAACACGACACGCATTAAAAAAAAGATACAAACAGAACCCAATCTGGAGCCTCATATGTGAAAACAGAAGCTGCCAGGATGTACAATTTCACAATCAAATATCCTTCCATTTTGCACAACAAAACAACACTCATGAAATCAGCACCAACGATCACAAATTATAAACGCAGGCACACAACCAACAAAAAACGGGGCTTTACCAAAACAACGCGATACGACTAACTTTTTGCAAAAATAAAAAACACACACGCCTACGCACTCCTTGTCGCTTTTTAATTCGTGTTTCACTACAAAAATAAAGGTTGGTAATCAATTTCACACCCATACAACCTTTTATTTTGCGCAGCAAAACAACACCCATTAATCAGCACCAAAGGGTGCACATTATACACAGGTAACACAGACAAATTAGGAAAACACACAAGATGCAAAATAAACATAGCCTATAACTCTCATGATGATATCTAAGAAAAAACGGACACGGTTTTACCAAACTAAAAGGACACCACCGACATTTGCGTAAAAAATACACACACTCCTTTTCACTTTGACAACAAAATAGAGGATGCCAAGACGAATCAGTTTCACACCGAAACATCCTTCCATTTTTCTCAACAAAACAACACTCATGAAATTAGCACCAACAATTGTATACATAGTCTCACACCCGGCAAAAATGGTTGTGGCTTTACCAAAACAACGCCAGTCGACCAACTTTTTGCAAAAATAAAAAATACACATCCGCACATATTCCTTATCACTTTTAATTCATGTGCCCACTATAAAAATAGAGGTTCGTAAGGCAAATCAATGTCACACTCAAACATCCTTTCAATTTGTGCAGCAAAACAACACCAAGTAAATCAGCACCAATGAGCGCACATTATACACACGTAACACTGGAAAAATCTAGAAAACATGCAAACAAAACATAGCCTATAGCCCTCATGATCATACCCATGAAAAAACAGAAACATTTTTACCAAACCAACATGACACGGCCGACTTGCATAAAAAAATACAAACACATATCCACAAACTCCTTTTCACTTTGACTGAATAACGATGGTTACTAAGCGATCCTACCATTTTGCATGACAAAAAAAACCCGAAACATCATGATAGCCAAATAAAAAACATGTTTAAACAATTCTTGTAACCATCTATTACACTCTAAATAACATCACAAATAATTTATAACCACATGTTATACAAACCACGTAAAATCAACACCTCTTACCACACATGAAATCTTAAAAAGATATCTGAAAGTTTAAACAAACACAAACACATGTTCAAAAATCAAATAAAACACAAACTGCAACAAAGTATATAAAATCAACACCTCTTACCACACATCGTAACAACGTCAGCTCAAACATCGGCTCGACGGCTTTGCAACCCCTACAACAAAGTATATAAAATTACCATTTATGATCCCTTCAACAAAAAAAACACATGTCCACAAATCAAAACTACCTAAAAAATAAGAAAAAAATAACTCGCAGTAACAAATCAGATAATAGCCAAACCTCAGTATCAAATCTTCAAACATTAAAACCCTACACGACCACCACTCCTTGTGAATCAAACCACCTAAATTTAATAATCATTGTACATGATATACTCTTGAAACACTGAAAACCCTACAACAAAGTATTTAATCACTTCAACAAACAAAAACACATGTCCACAACACAAAAAACACATGTCCACAAATCAAAAAACAAGAAAAATTGAAAATATAGCATGATATAACGAATCAAATAGAAACCAAACCTTGGTATCGAATCTTCAAACACCAAAACCCTAAACGACCACTGCTTTTTTAGATTTAAACCACGTAAATTAAATAACCATTACACGTGATATACTCTTGAAACACCGATACCCTAAACAATCACCACTCTTTGAGATCCATGCCTCATAAATCAAACAACCATTGCATGTGTGTTTAGAGTGAAATGAAAGACCATGAAAATGAGAAAGCTTCTTATTATAAACCAAATCTACTTAAACACGCACTGGGAAACAAGTGTCCAACATGCAAGAAGAGGCAGGTTAGTGGAGTGGCCACTAATAATTTTTTAATCACTCAAGCCATCAGCTCGGCTCGGCTTGTAAACAGTGTCGGCTCAAGCCACGACTTCACAGTGCACCAAAGCCGATCTACTCCTTCAATAAGACCTCTTGGCTCGACAGCTTCTCAACAGCATTGGCTGCAACTTCACTTCCATAAATGGTATATAGTATAATCCATAAAGGTTCTGGACAAAGGTAGTCTGACGACGGTCCGAAAATTAAACCGGACAAACCAACACTAGACCAGATCGAACCCGATTTGACTTAAAAAACCATACAGATGACAGGACCGAATGTGTTTGTTTTGTTCTAGGTTGACTACATGTATCATTCAGATAATTGCAATCATTTTGACTTATTACCGAAATATAAGAAGATGATTTTAAAATTTTAATCCCTATTTTATAAAATGTAAGTTAAAATTATTACACAAATCAAAAAGCGTTGCAATATTGAATTCATTTTATTCGAAATTTAAAGATGTGTTTATCTGCATATTTTTTAAGATAAAAGTGCAAATATTTATTAGATATTTGATAAATAAAAGTTAGCTATATAAAAAAGTGGTAAACAATAAAAGTCTAATGTAATTTCGTTACTTGTTGCATAGTTTAGGGGTGTGTTTCGAATAGATCTTATTATATTTAGGGATAATTCTATATATACTCAATCCAAACATAAAAATGACACATATATACCCAAAATACAAGTTTTGAGTGTGTTATATACAACTTGTTAAAGCATGTTTTTGACAAATATGACATTATCATGTTTGTTGGATAAATTGTGTTTAAACAAAGTTTAGGGTAGTTTTTAAAACTATTACATAGCTTAAGGGTGTGTTTTAATTTTTTGTAATTTTTTTTCGAAAAACATTTATATTTCTTTTTGGTTAAAAGGTTACCCCGATAAATTATATTAATCACAAAAAAGATATGTACAATGGAATGTACCTGAGGTACCACATTAACCTCAAGCAAAAGCTTGAACAACTACTAAAATGTAGTAAAGTAAAGTAACTCCAAATACCGTTTTTATGGGTTATGGGTCTCAATACATTCTTCCATGGTGTATGGGGGAGGTTGAGACGTCAAAAACCCTACCCCTACCAAAGGTAGAGAAGCTGCTTCCGGTTCTACCAAAGGTAGAAAAGGACCTCCGGCCTTGCAAAGGGTAATGATCAGACCCTTGACCTCTGTCTCGAGAGACAATGGTGTTAACCACTTGATCCAAGCCTTACTAAAAAAACATTTATGTTTATAAATAAAGTTTAAAACTTTTTTATAATATTGTAAACTCGCTTAAAGACCCGTGTAATCCCGGTGGTATTTTAAAAAATTTATTCTGTAAGAAGTAATGCGTGTGAATAAAGTAAAAAATTTACGAACGTAATAATGTTCCATTAATATTTGTAAGGATTAATCAGTAATACGTAAAGTATTCGACAAACAATTGAGTTTTGTAGCAATAAAAATAAGAAATGTCCATGCATTGTCGTCTTCAAACTTTGATAGTATTGAAGAGTACAATGAAACACATTAAAGTAATATCCAAATGTTTGTTCCTTGAAAACTTAATAGTTTATTTCAAAAAAATGCAAGTTAAAGTAGGTTATCATTGGTAATATATATGATTAGCAGATGTTGTATAAAACATGTCATATGTGTATTGTACGCACATCCTGAAATTTGATCATTGACCGTGTCAGGAGAGTTGGGTAACAAATCAAAAGGGGTAGTTTTGGACCCAGTCAATTTAACTATAATAACACATACAAATTCAATGACCAATCAATGTTATTTATAATGAAAACTTGTTTCTTACCTACAAAAAGAATGAAGGTTGTGCGAAACTAATACCTTCACCACACTCGGCCTAGCAACAATTTCCCAACCATAAATTTTCTGTGTTATAGTAAGATATCATAATACAAAAAATAACTTCAACATGGCTCTATTATGCAAGCTTTATGAAAAAAAAACAACCAAGCAATCTCAATTTGATCACTACACGTTTATGTCATTGAATGATACATTAATTTGATTGCTTTTACCCGTTAAAAGTGATGGTCAAATAGCTAACAAAATCCCTGTATCATATAAACCTCATATAAAAACCGATAAGTTAATTATCCTACAACAATAAATAAATAAAATAAAACCATATCACCCATGCAGGTGTGAATGTAACCTAATTCTTGTTTGGAATTATATAGTAAACTGTGTAAAAGCAATCAAATTTATGGCAATAACATTCACTTTATTTCTGAAGTGTAACCGCATTACCTTCTTCTAACTGTTGCCTAAATCGATTGATCAACCTCATTCTGACAGTGGCCTGCATCTTGGTATTCTGGCAAAAAAAAAAACAATCAAATTTATGGAAATAACACTACAACCCAACGCCAACGTAAACTTATCACACTCCCACCCATTCTCCCTCATCTCTCATCCTCGCAGCCATCAAATCCACCAACTCAACTTTCAAAATCACCTCCAATAAAGCATTACTCCACTCCAACAACTTTTGAAATCCCATTCTCCCTTATCACACTCCAACAACTTTTGAAATCCACCAACCCAACTTTCGCACCTCCCTCATCTCTCATCTTCCGTGTTGCTACATTTTGTTATGCATTTAGAATCACTGGTGTAAGTTTAGAGTGTCAAAATCAAGTTCCAGTTTACAAATTTTCGTTGAGACATTATAACAAACAGTTGGTAGGTGTGTGCGACCGATGATGATTTGATGGTGATGTGAGGTTGATGCATACCATATCGATGTTGTATTCACATGGCGGAGGTGCTCGACTGCGGTGAAGAGTGGCGGATCGCGACCGTTAACCACAGCGGTGTTGCGGCGGTGGGGTTTGATTGAGGTTTTATTTGGAGTGTGTGTTTGTAACAGGTGGGGTGGGGTGTGATCGATGGTGGTGGATGACAACGGTGGGGTGCGATGGCGGTATTGCGGCGGTGGGGTGTTTCTGGCGAGGTTCGTTTGGTTTCCGGCGAGGGGTTGTTGTGTTTCCGGTGGAGAGGGTGGGTAGATGATGTGTGTGTTTTACGGTGAGATAAAATGAAATGAAAAGGTGGAACAGTTTTGAGTGAGTTGAGGAGCTTTATTACAAAATTACATAATTGCCCCTCAAAGATAAATTGAGACCGTAGGATTGATCTGAAAATGAAAGGTTGAGATGAAGCGGTTTTATCTTTTTTGGTACATGTTCTTTGTGGAACCTTTTTCTATAGTCAATATATTTTAACCCACACTTTACTGTTTCATTATTTGGTAAATTTTATTATGATTCTTATATATGAATCATGCATTATATCAGTATATACAAAGAGCACCTAAATAACATGGTACTGATGTCTAATGATTGATTTTATATGTAGTAAAACACAGGTTTTAGATATACCTCTAGGCTAAACAAGATCGAAACCGAAAAACATGAACACCAAGATTTAGTGAGATACGATCCAACCCAGAAACTCAAACGTAAACGAAACAACTAAAGAACCGATCGCGGACCAGAAACTTATTCCCACATGAACCGAAACCAAATCGAACCACAAACCAAAACCGGAACAGAATTCGAACCAGAATAAACACAACCCATTCAGATACGTACACGCACAGAAACCCGAACACAATCAATGCCAACGTGAATCCAAACTTGGATTCTGCTACTCGATCTCCAACGCTTTTTGATTATGAAAACGAATTATGGTTTGGAACTAGTTTTAGTTTTGTCTTGAGAGTTTGGAAAAGAAGCATGTACAGAGGATGGTTATCTGAATGACTACTTAACTGACCATTCGAATAATACGAGATTTACTAATATGTGTTCTATGATATATTAGTGCTATTAGCACTACGTAAGGGGTACATGTAAGTATCTTTTATTTGTAATTTCAAATTACTTTATTTTGACTAATATGATAGTTAAAGTGTCGGGTGTTATAGTAAGATCGAATTGAACCCCACCGAAGATCGAATATGAAAAAAAAAGTAAATCGAAGAACATACCGAGATATTTCTTGTTCGGTTCAATTCACGGTTACGGTGAGCCCTATAGCTGTGTAACGAAATGTAGTTAAAGAAATAATAGGATAATAATACAAACAAGCAAAAGAACCCGCGCGTTGCGGCGGGGCTAATTTTTTCCCGAATAATTTTTTTTACGTTTTGGGGGTTTTTTTGTGCGAAACGTTATGGCGGGGCTAATTTTTAATATTTTCTTTTTTTGTATGATTCGGGGAAAAAAAAATTGCGTTGGGACGGGCTAATTTTTTCCCGAATATTTTCTCTTTTTGGGACGGTTTTGTAATTTTTTTTTAAGGGAATTTTTGTGTAAGAAAATCATAAATAGTTAAAAGGTGAGGGTCCGTTTTGTATTTTTTTTTACTTTGGGCCAGATTTTAGGCTATTTTAGGGTTTTTTGGCTAATTGTTTCCGATATTTCCTTTTTTCCGATTCGGAATTTTTTCTTGTTGAACGGTTACTATTTCACGAATATTTCTTTTTTTGGACGTTCGATATCTTTTTTTGTTTGCCGATGAATTAAAAAATGTGAACAATAAAAACTTGACGTGTTTTTTTTGTTAATTTTTTTACGGGATTTTTTGTGTAAGAAAATCGTAAATAGTTAAAAGTTGAGGGACCGTTTTGTATTTTTTTTACTTTGGGCTAGATTTCAGGCAAATTTTGGGCTAGTTTTTTTTTTTTACTTTGGGCCACATTTTATGCGAATTTTATGCTAGTTTGTCGACAAATGTGTATATTTTTAGTAATAATTTTTTTTATATGGCGTATGTGTTGGGCCTCATGTTTAAAGTGTTGTTTTTTTTTTGCTATATGGGTTTTTTTTTAATATAATAGGTTTTACGTTTGTGACCATATCGATTATTTTAAATTTATTAGGTAATGGGGTTTTTTTAATATAATGGGTTTTACGTTTGTGACCATATCGATTATTTTAAAGTTATTAGGTATCGAAGATGTTTTCGCATGTATTTTTTTATCTGAATAAATCGGAACTTTTGTAATATTTTTTTTCCTCCTACTTTGTGCATACAAATTTAAAAAAAAACAAAAAAAATAATTTAAAAAAAAAACAAAATCGGGCTGGCCCAAAATGGGAGCCCGTTACTGTAGCAAAGTGGCCCGAAGTCAAAACGACTTCGTTTTAGTCGGTGAATGTGTATATTTATGATGTGTATATTTTTAGTAATAATTTTTTTTATATGGCTTATGTGTTGGGCCTCATGTTTAAAGTGTTGTTTTTTTTGCTATATGGTTTTTTTTAATATAATGGGTTTTACGTTTGTGACCATATCGATTATTTTAAAGTTATTAGGTATCGAAGATGTTTCCGCGGGTATTTTTTTTATCTGAATAAATCGGAACTTTTGTAATATTTTTTTCCCTCCTACTTTGTGCATACAAATTAAAAAAAAACAAAAACAAAATAATTAAAAAAAAAACCAAAATCGGGCTGGCCCAAAATGAGAGCCCGTTACTGTAGCAAAGTGGCCCGAAGTCAAAACGACTTCGTTTTAGTCCGATTCGGGAAAAAAAAATCGTTGGGACGGGTTAATTTTTTCACGAATATTTTCTTTTTTTGGGACGGATCGATATCTTTTTTTTTTTGGCCGATGAATGTAAAAAAGTTGTGAACAATAAAAACTTGACGTGTTTTTTTTTTAATTTTTTTACGGGATTTTTTGTGTAAGAAAATCGTAAATAGTTAAAAGTTGAGGGACCGTTTTGTATTTTTTTTTTTTTACTTTGGGCCAGATTTTAGGCAAATTTTGGGCTAGTTTTTTTTTTTACTTTGGGCCACATTTTATGCGAATTTTAGGCTAGTTTGTCGACAAATGTGTATATTTTTAGTAATAATTTTTTTTATATGGCTTATGTGTTGGGCCTCATGTTTAAAGTGTTTTTTTTTTTTTTTGCTATATGGGTTTTTTTTAATATAACGGGTTTTACGTTTGTGACCATATCGATTATTTTAAAGTTATTAGGTATCGAAGATGTTTCCGCGGGTATTTGTTTATCTGAATAAATCGAAACTTTTGTAATATTTTTTTTCCTCCTACTTTGTGCATACAAATTTAAAAAAAACAAAAACAAAATCGGGCTGACCCAAAATGAGAGCCCGTTGCTGTAGCAAAGTGGCCCGAAGTCAAAACGACTTCGTTTTAGTCTGTGAATGTGTATATTTATAATACGTCTAAATAATAATATCAACTAATAAATTTAAAATACATGCACCTAAATGGTCATATTGGTCCACAAGAAAGAAAATCGTAAAGAAATTTATTAGCATTCCTCAACTTGCGAATTATTATATAGGGGAAATTGCATATAACGACTGAGAGGAAAGTTGAAAAAGTCGTTGCAATATGTCCAAGTAAACTATATAAGATATTCATATCTTGTCTATTTCTCAAAACACAAAATCACCACCACAGTATCTTGCAGCCACCACCATCACTTTTATCAAGTTTGTTTTGTTCCTTTTTGTTCAGTTATTTTGAGTTTACGTATCTTGTTTTGTGTATAACTGTGTAATTAATGTCTACGTGTGTATAGTTAATTTTTTAGTTTAATTTGTTAGACTTTTGTAGATACTTTAGTGACTATTTCTTAGTTCCAAACTAGTTTATCCTATAGGAAGCCCGTCCGAGATTAGTCTATTAGAAGTTAATTTCGAAAAGTCCCTTAGACCGCTTTTAGAATGTTTTCTCTTATGAAGGTTATGAATGTGAATAACCGATTTAGTTTGAGAAATATTTGACAGCATTTCTCCTTTACTTCACCTGTTACAAATCATGCTAACTTGTTTTGACCCGTCTTCTTGTCATCTAGATAATTCTTCTGTATTCCAAACATGATTGCGGATGCGTGGATCACTGTCGTAAGGACTAGAATTTCATTTTAACAGAAATTTTAATGTAACAGGATCATTGAATGGCTTCTTCTTCAAACTCATTTGTTCAAAAGAATTTCAAGTATGATGTTTTTTTAAGCTTCAGGGGTGAGGACACTCGCAACAATTTCGTTGGCCATCTTTATGAAGCTCTTCGGCGAAATTGCATTGAAACTTACAAGGATGATGAGAGAATCGAGAAAGGGGAAAGGATTAACGATCAACTCCTCAAATCCATAGAAGACTCAAGATTTTACATTATTGTCTTCTCCAAGAACTATGCATCTTCATCTTGGTGCTTAGATGAGCTTGTTAAGATCATGGAGTGCCAAAAGATGACCGGGCATACGACTTTCCCAGTCTTCTATGATGTGGAACCCACCCAAGTCCGAAAACAAGATGGGCCAGTTGGAGAAGCTTTTTCTAAATCTAGTAAACAAGAAGCTGCTGGGAAATGGAGAGACGCTATGGAAGAAGTAGCCGGTCTGGCCGGGTGGGACTTGAAGGCTACAGCTAACGGGTAATTCAATTTCTTCATCACATCTCTGAATAATCTACATTAAATAGATATAAATGTTAATCCTTTTATGTTATGATTCTAACTGATACAGGGATGAATCTAAATTGATCCAATTACTTGTTGATGTTATTTTCAAAAAGAAATTTTCCACTCTTTCGAACGCTGATGGAAAGTTAGTGGGCATGGAGACCCGAATCAGTGATGTTATTTCATCTTTAAAGATTGGTACTGAAGATGTTCGCATGATCGGGATCAAGGGGATCGGAGGTGGTGGGAAGACAACTTTAGCCAGAGCTGTTTATGATCAAATTTCTAATAATTTCGAAGGAAAAAGCTTTGTTGAAAATGTCAGGGAAGTTTCAGAACCTACTTTGTCTGGTTTGAAGAAGCTTCAAAAACGGATACTAAAAGATGCCTTAAATAAACAAGACATCACTTTTGGTAGTGTTCATGACGGGAAAAGCATGTTGAAAGCCGCGATGTGTTGTAGAAAGATACTTCTTGTTTTAGATGATGTTGATCGTGTACAACAGCTTGAGGCGTTAGCAGGCGAGCATGACTGGTTTAAATCAGGAAGCAGAATTATCATTACCACAAGAGATGAGCAAGTGCTGAAAGCCCACGGAGTGAAATTCATTCATGACGTCAATCTGTTATCGCCTAGGGAAGCGAATTGCCTCTTCAGTAGGTATGCATTTCAAAAAGAGATTCCAATTCGAGGATATGAAGAGCTATCAGAACAAGTTGTACAGTATGCAAATGGTCTTCCCTTAACGATCGAAGTTCTGGGTAAATTGCTTTGCGGTAAAGATAAGGCTATATGGGTAGATGTCATCAGAAGACTAAAAGAAATTCCCTTAAAGGACACTCTAGACAAGCTAGAATTAAGCTATATTAGTCTGGAAGATGAACATAAGCAAATATTTCTAGACATTGTATGCATATTGAAAGGCGAGAACAAAGAAAATGCAATCAGAGTTCTTGAATGCTGTGGATATTATGCTATACATGGTTTAAAAGTTCTTGAGCAGAGATCTCTCATAACTATTTCTTTTAAGTGGGGTGAGCTGGTCTTGGGCATGCATGACCATATAGAAGAAATGGGAAAGAACATTGTTCGTCGTGAGCACCCCGATGAGCCGAACAAACATAGCCGGCTGTGGATTACAAAGGAAATTAAATATATATTGGCTAATGACATGGTAAAGATCAGTTTACTTGTAATGTAGAGAAAACTAAAACTTTTGCATTTATCTGACGTCTCACATGAGGTTTCTGGACATTGTTTTTGGATTGTAGGGTACTGAAGCAACAAGATGTCTAAAACTTAAGACGTCGAGAGGAAATTCACGAATTGATTTGAAAGGTCTTGGAAAAATGAAGAAGCTTCAATATCTTGAATTAGATCTTGCATTTTATAAATTTAAAATGAAGAAGCTTCAATTTCTTGAAGTAAAATTTCCGTATAATAAATCCAGCTTTCCAAATTCTTTAAAATATCTAAAATGTCGGGATTACCCTTTCTTTTATTTACCCAAAACATTTCAAGCAAACAATCTTGTTGGACTTGAAATGGATTGCAGAAGAATGGTGCAACTTAGGAAAAAGGGAGAAAAAAAGGTAGGATAATTGTTTGATTGGTTCTTTTGCATAATTTGTAACAATGCTGTTAATTTATTGGTCTATTAATCTTCTTGTCCTATTTTTGCTGGCAGGTTCTTAAAAAACTAAAATTCATTTCACTCTCTCAGTCAAACTTGACGACCTTTGACTTTAGGATTACTCCAAATCTCGACACGTTATTTCTTAAAGATTCTTTTAATCTAAAAGAACTTTTTATGCCTGTTTGCTGTCAAAAGCTCAAGTATCTCCATATCAGCCGCTCAAAGTTAAGAACCTTTGACCTTGGGTTGACTCCGAATCTCGAGGATTTATCTCTTTACGAGTGTACTCATTTTGAAAAACTCCAGGTGTCTGATGCATGTCTGAATCTCAATTATCTCAACCTTCGTAAATCAAGGTTGAGGAGCCTTGACCTTGAGCTGATTCCAAATCTTGAGATGTTATTTCTTGCAGAATGTCAGGAGTTGGTAGATATTAACGCTCCTGTGGGATGTCTAAAAAGAGTTAGCTACTTAGACTTAAGTGGTTGTTTGAGGTTTACCGATTTTAAGTTTCGCAGTAGATCGGAACCAAAGGAAAATTGTTCTTCAGCTACTTTAAATCTGGTTGGTGTGTCCCTATATTCATGCCCATTGCACCCCAACAGTAATCTCCCAAAGTTGCGGTTTCGTTGTGATTATGAAGAATGTCTACCGTCATCAGTTGGAAATATTGAGAAGCTTATTTTTTTAGGTCTATGTGCTTGCACAAACTTAAAGAATTTTTCTGACATAATTTGTAGTTTACAAGGTTTACAAAAACTTCAACTCAAAGGCGATATTCCAGAATTTCCCAAACTTCTTGGCCAGTTAGAATGTCTAGAAGAGCTCTGTTTGTCATCCACAAAGATAAAACATCTTCCGGATAGCATTTGTATGTTGAAACGTCTCAAATCTCTCAAAGTCTATGACTGTGATCTTCTTGAGAAGTTACCAGAAGATCTTGGCCGACTAGAATGTTTAGAGGAGCTATGTGTGAGTAGTAAGAAAATTGAATATCTTCCCAATAGCATTTGTATGTTGAAACGTCTCAAATCTCTCACATCTTCCTGTGATCTTCTTGAGAAGTTACCAGAGGATCTTGGCCGATTAGAATGTTTAGAGGAGCTAAAGGTGAGTAGTAAGAAAATTGAATATCTTCCCGATAGCATTTGTATGTTGAAACGTCTCAAATCTCTCAAAGTTAATGACAGTGATCTTCTTGAGAAGTTACCAGATGATCTTGGCCGATTAGAATGTTTAGAAGAGCTAGAGGTGAAAAGTAAGAAAATTGAATATCTTCCCGATAGCATTTGTATGTTGAAACGTCTGAAATCTCTCAAAGTCAATCATTGTCATCTTCTTGAGAAGTTACCGGAGGATCTTGGCCGATTAGAATGTTTAGAGGAGCTACATGTGAGTAGTAGGAAGATTGAATATCTTCCAGATAGCATCTGCATGCTAAAGCGTCTGAAGTCGCTCGATTTTACGGGGTGTTTTTGTCTTGGGAAGTTGCCAGAGGACATTGGCCAGTTAGAATGTCTAGAGGAGCTCTATTTGTTAGCTACAATGATTAAACATCTTCCAGATAGCGGTTGTATGTTAAAAAATCTGAATGATCTCGACCTCAGTCGTTGTGGTCTTCTTGAGAAGTTACCTGAAGATCTAGGCCGATTAGGATGTTTAGAATATCTAGATATAACAGATACAGGCATAACTCATCTTCCGCAAAGCATATTTGGGTTAAAAGGGCTCCAAATCGCTGCATCTTCAGAGCTTCTTCAGTTGTATGATTTTCCTTCAGAGATAAAGACTACAACAACCAGTTACTATTGGTGAGTAAATAACAGACACTTTCTTTGTTTTCTAAATTCATTTTTTTATTATAGGCCGACAAAAACTGTTAGAACAAAATAATACGGAGTAGTTTTATACAAAATCACAGATTTGGAATCTGAATATCAAAATTTACATGAATGGTCTTCATTTTAAAACTTGTTACACTTTTGGTCCCTTATTGTGTTAAAGATGTTAGAGTTTCTAAAAGATGCTAGATGTTACATGGATAAAATGTAACTATTGTACCTGTTTTCAAAGAATCTCCATTGTCGATTGCTTTTTAATTGCATAGTAATGGTACAATTCCATATAAGCTAAAGTAGTTTCCTGGTTTTTAAGGTGGGACTCCGACCTGGGATCAAGCAGTGGCAGAGATACAGATTCGGATTAAGGTATGCACTATTTTATTAGAGTTATTAATACATTTAATAGTTCTGGGTCGCATTTTCGGGTCGGGGTTTTCGGTTCAGGTTTTTCAGAATTCGGGCCGGATATGATTGTTTTATCTTTCAGATCCGATTATTAGAGTTGGTTTGGTTTATATGGAATTGAATTGGTTATTCGGAATTGAGTATTTTAGTTAAACATGGTTTGACTTTCGTGTTAATCCAAAAAAATAAAAGTAAAGTTCAACTAATATATTGTAATACTAGTAACAAACGATATGAAATTCTTATTGTTTTAATTACTGTGAACAATTTATTATGATTGGTTATCATCGAAAAAAGTCTCATCGGAAACTCACAATTTCATACTATGTATTAAAAGTCTTGCAAACAACAAATCTTATAAATATGCAAAGACATCTTTCATACTGGGTACCTTTAACAAAAGGTTTATGCAAGCAGATTATGGATGCTACAAGAACAACAAATGCGAAAACCATGGATTATGTTCCATTGCCAACCAAGAATATCGTGTGTTGAAATCTCCTCATGTTCACAAAGGCTCATTGATATCCTACACCCAGTTGCACAAATCATTGACTCTTTGATGCAGTATTTACACTCGTGTAGTAGATTAAAGGAATGGTGTTTTGGTGAAATATTTTGTAATGTCATAACCTTGAAATGATGGTTTTGCAAGTCACAAATGGTTCTGGTTATTGTTAGCAATTGAAACATGATCATACCTTTGCATTATGAAGTGTACTTTGATTATTTGCTTAGACTTTATATGAGATCCTTATTTAAAAACACATTAGGACATAACTTGTAAACACAACGGCCCTTACGGCTACTAAGACTTGTGCATTTAAGAATAATAACCGCACACCCTTCGATTTATCTTCTCTCAACCAACTATATGTACACAATTATTCAGGTCTAAAACTACTTTTTGTTCATAACTACCATATTCTTATGTAATAGGTTTGCATTGTACAATACTTTTGTATATCAATCCGAAGAGGATGAGTATACATGTAATTAACATTTGCATTCTCAAACATTCCGTCAAAGCATACCTTTTCAAGAGGTCGAACCAGCTAAAACTAATCAATTTATGAAATATTCCGCAAAGATAACGAACAAGTTATTATTCCACAAAATTATTACTTAACAGGATTCCAGACTCGGCCACTTCTACTCATGACTTCCATTGTAACTTAAAACCGCAAAAAGTCCAGCAACTATATTGGTTCTACTCTAACATCGTCAGGCTCTAAAAATTATCGAAGACAACAAACTAAGCGTTGCAAGTCCAAGTCCTAGTCCAGAATGGTGATGATTTAAATATTTCAAGTAAGATCCCAAACGTGAAATAAAATATTTGCCCCGACACATTCGAGTTGTTTCCATAAATAGATATGTGGCAAATCAAAAAACCGTCTAACGCTTGACCCATTGGAAGCTCTTTCTTGCTTTCGCCTTACTAGGTTTCTTCTGCTCCACAATTCTAGAGTCCCTTGTCAAGAAACCAGCTGCCAAAAACACAAATTACACGTTACAATACAAGTTCAGATATCAATGAGCTACATAACTTCTACAACTGGAACTTTGTGACCTGACGAGTAGGACTTGGGATAATATGAAAACATAGAAAAAAAAAAGCAAACTGGTCAGATGGTTGAACGGGTCAAAAGTCGCCAAAGGGCAACTTTTATTGCATAAAACCTACTAAATCAATCTTTATTCACATAATCAGTTGCAGGTCCAAATGGAATGGGGTGGTGCATCGGGCATGGAACAATATAGTGAAAACATATATACAATACATTTCTGAAACAATGCCTTTCACATGGATATATGTCGAGATTCTTTCCATAGAGATGCATTGTTTCTGTAAATTCTATTTATCGGTACCATGTGACAAATATGACATGTCCAACTGTCGTGATATTTCCTCTATGAAGTACACCATGTCAACTTTTGGTAATTGTGAGTCAAAATGAATATCCTTAATACTTCGTAACCATGATATTATACGAGAAATTTTGGATTAAGGTTCCTCTAGAACAGGATGGGCTAAAAACTATAACATGCATGATCCGTGTTTTGAGACTAAAGGTAGCAATCTATGCCCGTTTGCCTAAATATGGGTCAATTCGGGTTTCAATTTATCTCCAAAGGCTTTAAGCTTTAGCAGCACCAGTTTCTAGAGTTGGTTAGAATGAAAACAGGTCAGGCGCGTTTTCAAGTGCTAAAAGAATTGGACAATTAATTTTAACATTATGGTAGTAGCTACAATCTTACCTAATACATTGATTATCTAAGAAACTGGAATACGACAATGGCATTTAAACCGAACCAAGAATATAGACCTGTTCCTAAAAAGCATAATGCTAACTCTAGCGGTAATAAGAAGAAAGGTGTGGACTCTACTACTAAGGTTAGTGATTCAAATCCTTTTGAAGTTCTTAATTCGGTTGATAATGATGAGGAGATGGGTACCAACGGGGGGACGTCAAATTTGGATAAGAACGGGGCTAATTCAAGTGGATCCTCGTTCTGGAATGTCGAAAATAGTGGTACTAGTACTACTATTATGGATAAAATCGAAAAGTTTGAAAACTTAATTATTGATGGGCAAGCTATTCTTGTGGATGAAGCAGGTAATCCTCTAAAAAAGGCAGTGTATCCGGGTGATCATGACATTGAAGATGAGGTTGCATCAGTTGATAATGACATGGCTCGGATTCTTATGGTAATGGTGACTATGATGAAGACCCGTACGATGACGATATGTATGAAGGACAGGATCTCTGAAGAGATGCAAACTATATGCGATAAGCTGGATATCCGCGTTCGAGGTCGCAAGAAGCAATAGATTCCTGTTTCTTTTGTCTAGTTATTTTGTGTACCTTCCTTTAAGGAAGTAGTTGTGCCTATGTAACGGGCGAGATGTGGGACTCACCCTCATCCTTTGTTCTTAAATGTTTTTTGGCGTAATAAAATTTACCGGGGAAACCCTTTACCCAAAAAAAAACTGGAATACGACAAATTAACCATTGACTGGTCGACCCAGCTTTCTCTGGAACTGTCAAAAACAACTCATTTAGACCTGTTACACGACCCACCTAACCTGCCCATTTGCCACCTCTACTGAATCCCCCTTTTAAGTATTATTATAGGAAAAGATAAAGAAAGATAAAATCACCCGGCGTCCACCACACAAACAAACAAATGAGCACCTATATGACATAAAGAGCTTGACTAGCACTAGATTGGGCCCAAATAATCTCATAAATCAAAAACTCCATGTATTTTAAAGAGGTGACCAACTAATATAATACCAAGTAATGATCAACTTTTAGAAGCAGAAGTGACACATTTGTTAAGCAACAATAAAAACAAACTAAAGGAACCGTGTGGACTTTTATCAATAACTCAGAGTTTCAAGAATAAAACAATGAAGGGTGAGTAAAAGCTAATAGTTACCTTCTTTCAGAGGAGGACGGAACTGATCTGGTGCCCAGTTTTGCAGTGCCCTACTCATACCAAGACGAATTGCACCTATTTGACCTGTTTCATGCACTTATGAAGTTTACATTGGTGTCCCCAAACAAATGAAAGAACCAAAAATAATAATACCATGCATAATCAACTGCTAGAGTGAAGTTGAAGAAAATATTAATGGAATTTGTGAAAAAAAAGGTGACATGAGATACAATATAAGCACACTCTGCGTGCGTAAGGGTAGCGTAGCGTGTAAGGATAAAAAAAATCGCACTGACTAAAAGTTAACTGGTATAATAGTAAGCATGTAGTTCGGTTTTAAAATGTTAAGGAAAGCAATTTTAAAAGTAAGATTTTGAAATGATATGTAAATGTAAATGTGGCAGTTCTAACTTCTAAGACATAATTGAATTTGAGGTTTTTATAAAAAATCTATCTATGACAGTGAACGAGTGAAACTTACAAACTAACCTAAAAATGAAACTGCGTTTTTGGTTTTGGTCCAAAAACATAGTTTCGGTCCACTTTTAGTCCAATCCCGTGAATTTGCACTAAAATTTTTGGACTAAAAGTGAAACGAAACTATGTCTTTTGGACCAAAATTGTAACGAAACTATGTCTTTTGGACCAAAAGTGGAACGAAACTATGTGTTTTGGACCAAAACCAAACCTTTTTTTATTTTTGGACCAAAAGTGAGAAAATGCACCAAACCACAAGGACCAAAAATGTACTTAACTCTATATAATATCATAAAAAATATCCATTATGTAAATTTAATGCTTCTAACCTGATACACCACCCCCTTTCACAGTACAATTAACATCCAGAAGACCCAATGTTTTTGTCTCAGTGAGAGGACGAAGAAGAGCAGCTCGTTGATCAAGCATCGGGAAATAGACATCGAACTGGTTGTCATTTATGAGAAATTTACCCTCACCAGGTTCAATCCAGACACGGGCAATACTACATTTCCTTTTTCCAGTCCCATAAGCCCTACCCTGACTATCAACTTGTCTAACGCGTGCATTGGCAATTTCCTCTTGCTTCTGCCGCTCTATGTCAGCTCTTGTGGACTTACGGGTGTTCTTTTCATAACGCATATCCTCAATTGCGCTTAGTGGGGGCAATCCTGGAACATCGTCCAAGTCCTTGAGGGCCATTAAACTGTCAAGCATGTCATCTGTAATTCCCGAGGCAGCAAGTAAGTCGCCAAATGCATGATCTGGGCCTGTGGTCAAGCATTATGATTAAACATCTTTCATGAGAGTAACCACCATATATAGACAATAGTTAAAGAGCATTATACTGCAACAGCAAACACAAACTCTAGAGCTAGCCGGAATGAACTTTGGCCTCTCACTAAGTAAGACTTCTGAGGTGAGCAGACATTTATCCGAGATGGAAATTATTAGACGTTTGTGCTTATATTTCAGCTGTAGCAGCTAGGAATATGTATAACTCGGTTTGAACTGTTGAACCTAGTGAGCCAACCATACAGAAACACGTGATACGAGTGCTGGTCAAAGAGGCAAGAAGTTTTTTTCTTTCTTTTGCACGGCTAAGAAGCAAGTGAGAACCTTAAATGTTCAAGTCACACACATGAATCTGGAAGGAGCATACATAAGTATAATTTACATGTTGCAGAAGCCTAGTAAATGAGCTGCCCAGCAACAATATGGTGGAGCATACAGCCGCACAGGAAACCAAAAAATCGGCTTATGGCACGGATGGGATTAAACCAAATTTAAATCAGCACAGAAATAAAACCAAACCGGTACTAAACGTCAAATTTTATGTGTTATTTAGTTTTTGTGCGTGGTTTGGTTCCAGTTCAAAACAAATGCACACCTCTTGTACTAACAAGCTTATTACTTTATTGAAGTATTCAAGTTAACATAAATAGTCAGACGAAACGAGACTTTAGAACATCAGAAATATATATATTTGAACCAAGCTTATGACGGTGTAACTAAAACTTGACACCCTTTCATATAAGGTCTTCATTACATAAATACATATATACATGCATGTGCTGACGTGCAGATGTTCCTTGTTCGATTTCAAAATTTTACCCTAAACAAAACCACACATACAAGGTCAAAGACCCCAAAAGTAGCGGATATGACAGTCTAGAGGGTGACAGTCATGCCCTATTATGCTTTACATCACAAGTCTCTTTTATACCATCTTAAGGATCGTTAGACTACACCAACCATTTCATTTGACATTAGATACAGATAATCAACAAATGGCACTAAACACCATTAACATGACGTGGCCTCAGTATTAGTAGTAACTAATACTGATATACAATCAATATTTAAACATTTCAATTAACAGCAATACTGTAAAGCTAGACAAAGTAATCAACAACCATGTTGCATTTACAAGCATCAACGACCCATAAACCTCATCAGATAAAACCGTCTCTTATCAAATAGGTTAGACATCTGCGCACACTTGTGTTATTCATTTATAACCTTACTTCAAACTTAAACAAATTATATTAATACAGTAAATAATAATCTTTTACACGACCCTGCCTTCCTAAATTAAGCTATTAAATTGTCAAGACTTTCTTGGATTGGAGTTCCCAAAACTATGATACAAATGCTTGGATGATGCTGTTTGAAATAGCATTGTTTCCGAAAACTGAAAGCAATGGACTAGCCAATTCCTTGAGGTTTCAACTAAACAAGCTTAATTGTGTATCCGATACCATTATAGAGACGGTGGGTCATAAGGTAAGAGAACACCCATGGAGTTTTGCACCGTAGTGTTAATCATTTTTAAAAAAAAAAACTCTAATTATTACCTTATATGCACCCGGTCCAAAAAAAATTGTGTTTTTAGTTTTTTCTTAAAAGCACCTAGTCAATCAATGTCCTAATTCCGTCCCTACATACCAATGTGGGATATCGGACAATCTTTTGTTTTTGTTAAATTCCATCCCTAGATACCAAATCACACGAATAAAACGTAAACTAAGGAAAATCGCTCGATTAACTAGTACTAGGCTAACAAGTTAAAATCAGATGAAAAATAAAAGATGGGTATACCTTTAAGGACATGAGATAAAGATTTGGCTTCTTCATCCAACAATCAAATTCAAAAAAAAACCATCATTATCATTATTACTACCATCATTTGGATTCTTGGATACTTCTTGTTATTGGATTGCAGCGATATTTCACATCAATTCCGATACCACATAAACTTTACCAATATACGTTTTGCTTAGATTCGATTGATTATGGCCCATTTATAAAAGATTGTCTTTCTATAATTTAGCTGACTCGATGAGTTGACTCAGTAACCTGAGTCTGTGGTTTTGAATTTGACTCGATGAGTTGACTCAGTAACTTGACACCCTTTCGTATAAGGTCTTCCTTACGACGTGCAGATGTTCCTTGTTTGATTCAAGAAATTTCCCCTAAACAAAACCATGCAACAAGGTCAAAGACCCCAAAAGCAGCAGGTATGACAGTCTAGAGGGTGACAGTCATGCCCTATTATGCTTTACATTACAAGTCTCTCTTATACCGAATGCATACATCTTAAGGATCGTTAGACTATGTCCACCATTTCATTTGACATTAGAACCAAATAATCAACAAACGGCACTAAACACCATTAACATGACGTGGTCCTCTGTATTAGTAGTAACTAATGATATACAATCAATATTTAAACATTTCAATTAACATCAAACCTGTAAACTAGACAACTAATCAACAATCATGCTGCACTTACAAGCATCAACGACCCATAAACCTCAACAGATAAAACTGTCTCTTAGCAAATAGGTTAGACAGCCGTGCACACTTGTGTTATTCATTTCTAACCTTACTTCAAACTTTAACAAATTAGATTAATATATTATAATCTTTTACACGAACTTGGATTCCTAAAGCTAATAGATTGTCAAGACTTGCTTGGATTAGAGTTCCCAAAACTATGTTACAAACGATTGGATGATGGTGCTTAAAATAACATTGTTCCCGAAAGCTGAAAGCAATGGACTAGCCAATTCCTTAAGGTTTCAACTAAACACGCTTAATTTTGTATCCAATACCATTATAGGGACGGTGGGTCCTGGGGGTAAGAGTACACCCATGGATTTTGGCAGTGTAGTGTTAATTTTTGTTATAAAAGAACCTCTGATTAGGAACCCGGTCCAAAAAAATTGTGTTTTTAGTTTTTTCTCAAAAGCACCTAGTCAATATATGTCCGGGTTCTGTCCCTAGATACAAAATCGCACGAATTAAACCTAAACTAGGCTAACAGCAAGTTTAAATCAGAAGAAAAAAAAGAGATGGGTATACCTTTAAGAACATGAGATAAAGATTTGGCTTCTTCATCCAACAATCTAATTAAAAAAAAAACCATCATTATCATTATTACTACCATCATTCGGATTCTTGGATACTTGTTGTTGTTGTTGGATTGCATCGATATTTCCCTATCAATTCCTCCAATACCAACTATCATTTCCACATAAACTTCATCCATATTATTGTTTTGCTTAGATTCGATTGATTATTGCCCATATCTAAAAGATTAGTTTGTCTTTCTATCATTTAGCTTACTCAGTGAGTTGACTCAGTAACCTGAGTCTGTGGTTTTGAATTTGACTAGGTGAGTGTGAGATGGAGAGACACTTGTGGTAGTTGGACAGTATCCCCTCCGTTCAATCACTTCTTGAGTTTGGCAATTCAGTTAAGGTTCGGGTTCGCGTATTTGATTGAGCAGGTCAGAAAACCTTAATTCGAACTTAACCTATTTAAATAATCGGTTCAATTATGTTAATCTTAACATGTTTACAAATAACCTAAACCTGACTCATTTAACATGTATATATATACTATTTGGATTACTGGGTTAAGTAGGTTACATGGGTTAAATAACTTAAGCGGGTTTCGAGTTAACCCCTTTAACTCGTTATATATACAAAAGTTGACACATTACACGAGTTAAACACTTGGGTTAGTGGGTTAAGTAGGTTACATGGGTTAAATAGCCCCCACATGATCTTCATGTGACTAAACTTAACCAAAAAACTTAATGGCTGTTTGATTAAATGATTGGTTAGTTACACAACGTCAAGTACAAGGACGATTAGTGTAGTTATTAAAGGTTTAGGACCAAAGGTATTACTCTCTAAACTATATGGACGATTTATATAATTAACTTTTTAAAGTATTAGAGTAATTGCAAAAATTGTCCTTGTGGTTTGTCCAAATTGCATGTGTCGTCCTTATGGTTTAGATAATGCAAGCGTCGTCCTTATGGTTTAGAAAATGCAAGCGTCGTTGTGGGGAAACTTTGGGTCCAATTTTGTCCTTGACTAAACCGAAATTATTAAAATACCTTTATATTTTCTTCTGAAATTCTAATTTATAAGGGTATTTAAGTCATTTCAATTTAGTCAAATACGAAATCGGACCCAATGTTTCTCCACAAAGATGCCGCTTGCACTTTTCAAACCATAAGAGCAGAACATTCAGTTTGGTCAAACCACAAGGATGAATTTCGCAATTTACTCAAAATATTATATTTAAGTTAAACCTTGAACGATTGAACCTCTTAAGTATTTGAACTTTATGTTTAAGTGACACACATAATAAAATTTCTAAAGTATAAATTATATGTGATTTATCCGATTAAAAGCTAGTAACTATGAACGCCTTTGCACAGAGGCGGACACATAACACTAAGTCATCAGGTGCACATAAACTTTTTAACGAGTATAAAGGGTTTTGATCATGGGTGACTAAAACCAAACCCCGAACCAAAAGTTATGTTTAGTCTTTCCGGTTTTTGGTTTTTTGTTGTTAGGTTTTTGATTTTTTTATTAGATGGCTATATTTTCTACAAGTTTGAAATCTTTTTCACAAACAGTTACCGCATAAATTTATACAGTTATTTAATAGAGATAATTTCATATGTAATCTAAACATCAAAATGTCAAAGAGCTAAATACTATTGTGATGATATCAAAATCCTCTAATGGCTTTTTGTGAACTAAAGCGAAAATATGAAATAAGACATTTTCGACAATAATTTTTTGTTGTCAATTTAAATAATTTAAGAGACTTGTTAATAACTAGTTATATCACAAAAATTTGGATATCCGAAATTTGCGATGACGGTTTTATGTTAGACCCATTATGTTGGCCAAGTTTTCTCAATTCATGATAAAACTTTTATATATCCGAATACCCAAAATTTCGGATTAAGTAATACTTACGTGACACAATATTTTGGGACCGGCTTCATTTCGAAAAAATCAGGAACTTTTACAAAAAATTACATTACGTGATAAACATCCATCAGGTTCCCATAAACCCCCGGGAACCCCCTAAGTCCGCTACTGGAATCGTCTCATGGCTTTTTGTGGACTAAAGCGAAAATATGAAATGTAATATTTTCGACAATAATCTTTTGTTGTCAATTTAAAATTTTTAAGAGGATTGTTAATAACTAGCTATATCACAAATTTCGGATATCCAAATTGTACTAATGTAAAGCCAAAGTAACATAACCATACTCAGGTTCAAAATGACAATGGCTATTTAATACTCGTATTACAGATGACTTTTTTTAAACTTTTCATTCAAAACCGACTCCCACGTGGCGCAAAGATAAGCTAAGATATTTTTAGACAAAATTAATTAAAATAAAGTTAAAAAATGTGTTTTATAGAAGAAGATAGAATAGGAAGGATTTTAAGGAGATATATGAAATTCTTCCTTTTATTAAGTACTTCTACATAGTTGATTAAATATAAGTTTTTAAACCACTAATTTATTGCAGCCAGCCCGCTCGCCGCCCCCTCATCTACGCCCTCGGCAACAACACACAGCTGTAGATGTGCATATTCCTCCACCGGCATCTTCACAAAACACGTTGCACTTATTGGGAGTACAACTACCCTTCAGTACCACGCATCCCATTGTGTGTTCGGATGATACGAGCTGACCACGTCCGACAGCAAAAATAACGACAAACACGACGATCAAAATCTTTTGGAACTCCATTGTTCGACAAACCTGAAAAAAACTGAAATCATTATTGACAATATAAAAAAATATTTAAATGTCTTTTTAAATCTGTAGGAATAAAAAAGTTTGGTATTCTCCTTTTGCTTGTTTTTATAAAACATTTAAACGTTTAAACACTTAAAATATATATAAGCGGGAAGGGTGAGAGATAGAAATATGCTTTTGTTTAGGCTTCAAATGGTTGTTGGTTGTTGTGCGAATGGTATACATATTCGTACCGAAAATCGAGCAATACACAAACGAGTTGTTTATGGCTAGACAAAAAAAACAAAAAACACTAACCATTTGATCTAACACTCACTAATCACCTCGCTTTTGAGTTGATAATTGGTAGACCACTCACAGTCACCTTAAATATGAGTACAACGTTTGGACTCACATGACTAACTAACTCATTTTAAGGTAATTAGTGGTCTACCAATTACCAACATAACCAACTCATTTTAATATATATTTAAAAAAAAATTCATTCATATATATTTTTTGCAAATAAACAATATTTCAAACTTAAAAAGTGTTCTATTTATATTAGAAAAATATTTTTTATGTATATAAATATAAAAAAGATATTTATGTGAATTCGGTTTTTGGTTCGGTTAACATTTTGCCAAAATCATATCCAAACCGAAAACCGAATATTTAATTCAATTCAGTTTGATTATGATCTTTTCAGTTTGGTTACAAATTCGGTTTTGATTTTTGACTCCAATGTGGGTATTAACCGAATTGTGAACGCCCTGGTGTCTCTTTGTTTTTCAGTTATGGCATTAGCAGCCAATCCATTTAGCCCATATTACTTTCTTTTTTATTTTTAATTTTTATTTGGAAAAAATATTGAGTTTTCTAAAATTGTGTGTAGCATCTGCGTTAACTTTTGTTATAAGACGAAAAGATTTACAAAAATGAAAGGTGGAAAAGCTTAGTTAGTGTATAGAGTGGGGAGGATGGAAAGCCATGAGAAAGGATGTCAAGGCAGCCGAAACAACTACGAGTAGTACATTGCATCACTTTTTGCGGCAAATACAAAAAGGATTCTCTTGTGCCACTAGAATCTCTTTTCAAGAGAGAGAAATTTTTTGTGCAAGTGCGTTTTGTGTGTGGACTGACATGTTGGGGGATGGCACAGTGTTCTCTTTAGGTCGGGGGGACGATAAAATTTTATTGGTAACTTCCCAAAAATAAATAGAACAAAAATGTCAATGTTCTTCTGCAAATAACCCTCTCCGCTATTGAAACCTTTCGGCTTAGTTTATTTTGTACATAACTTTATTTAGCCTTCTTCAGGTATCTTTCAATGGATACAATCATTCAGTAAGGGAATAGGCCAATTCCATGAGACTTGAGGTAAATGGATAACTAATGTGAATATTAATGTCAAAGAAAACAGAAGATTATATTGCTCGAGATTGCACAAAATATCGACCATTGGCTCTCATCTTTAATCCATGCCATCCTCTATCAAGTTCGAGAGAAGTTTTGCCTTAAAGAATTGAAACAAAAGCTCGATTATTGTTTTGCAAGTCTATGTCAAAGTGTTGCTGAAGTCGTCATGGAAGTAACTGTTGCATAATTTATATGGCAGTCTGAGACTTCATGTCCATGTGCAAAACTTGCAAGCTCTTGTTTGGGTAGCTAAAAATGTACTCGGGCAAATTAGAAATTGTATATACATCAGAGAACCCACAAAATTGGTTCAACTGCAAGTATCTATACGAGCTTTAATTTTACTTGGGGAGCTTTTAGTTTGGAGTGAGTTTGTTCATTTAGACAATTTAGCACTCGGAGGGGAAAAATTGAGAATGTATTCACATAGTTTTTATTGTTTAAATCTTTTTATCGACTTTTGTAATGTTAATTCGTAGGCTTTAATGTTCTTGAACGTTTAATCATATGCAACGTTTAATTCGTATGCTCTAATAAATTAATATAAACCAATAAATATATCTCCAATTCTTAAAAACATACATACAAACCTATAAGAACATAGAGATCTTTCAAACCAATATATCAATACTTAATCTTACATTTCACATGGGTGGTAATGGTGCACAATGTCGGCTCCTGCAAATATGGAAATCATAGTGATGGGTCATCTTAAAAGGCAATTCGTATTGTGGTTCATTGTAAGTAAATGTTTCAGTGGGCTTCACTGTGTTAAGAAACTTGCGTATATGGTCATAGGGGAACACATTTTATTGCATTTTCTGCAAAGTAAATGATAGTGGGAATATGTTGTCATTTCACATCAAGTTTTGTGTGTTTTTGATGTGTCGTTGTGTGGTGTATATTTTTATGATTCAAGTTTTAAATTTATATTTTGTCGACTTAACCAAAAAAACAACAGTAACGGTAAAACACAAATATAAAAAACTTGGGCAGTGTACCGGAGGGTCGGTGGTAGTTTCATGGTAATTGGGTGTCAAACACTTTGGAAAGCAGAGGTGTAAATCTACTCTTTTATTAATATTTTGGTTTTTATATCTAAGTGTAACATATGCTAATCCTATGTTAGCTCTATCACTAATCTCTAACAAGATAAAATGAGGGTTTCAGGCTGAGAGACTGGCACGGTTTGGTTGTGATATAATCAATTCAAGACAATTACCTTTAACCCAACGCACATGAAAAATAACAGAAGATAAAAGAGCGGTTAAAGCCTTTTTTGAACAGAAAACTGTATTAGCCATCATTAATACGATTTTAGAGTTGGTTTGTCTTTCAGTTGCAATGATTACTTTTCTCGAGGTTGGTTCAGGTGTGTTCGTTGTTTGGTCGTGGTGTGGTTGGTTTGTGGTTGTGGTGTTATATGTTGTGCAGGTGTTGAGTGTTGTTTTTTCGCAAATGTGGTTTTGTGGGGTCTCGTTTGTCTTTTAGTAGGGGGTTAGTAATGTTTGTGTGTATGTAGCTAGTTAGTGGTTTTTAGGTTGGTTTTTGTTGTTCTGGTGTAGGGTTTAGTCGATCTGGTTATATCACATTCTTAGGACCTTTGGAGGGACTTCATCTAAGAAATAGAAAATATTAATTCTGTCCACAATTTTAGCATCCACACTAAAGAATCCGTATTGGTTGATGATAATTAATTTTAGGGATTAAAGCATTGGTAATCTTGTTAAAAACCCTAGTCATAGGAGACTTTACACACTTACTGCTTATTGGCAATTTATATACTCTATAGTTTAGTCCACACTTGTCTAACTAAATCCAATGGAATACAGAACGTTATTTGTTGAATTATCTAGTTCACCTGCATAGTCAACTTGTTAAATAAACCAAACGGTAATTTTCGTTAATAGTTAAGCCAGATTGTGTATCTTAGCACGGTTTTTTTTGTCAGGACAATATATATGTCTATGATTTAGGAATGTATGAATACTATATGGAGCGCTATCCCGTACATCTAGATTACTTGGTCAGTATCACTAGATCCAGGTTGAATGATATAGGTGAATACTAAATGCACGTAAACAAAGTATAAATTTTTATTCATAAACCAAGCATTCAACGATTAATTATGAATACGAGATATAATTAAACCAATCATTCAGATCTTACAATAATGGCTAATACCAAAAGGTATTTTGCCTTCAATCATCATTAATTAGTACAAGAGTAATGGCTTAGCCAAGGTAAACTAACCGAGTTAACGAATGATACCAAAAACTGAACGATTACAAAAGTATAAAAAATTACACGTTGTCTCCTATGGATTAGAATGCGTTGCGACACCTCTTCTGCTCTTTTTCTCCTCAAAAAATCGACTTTTGTGGTTTAGGTATCGAGAATATGATTTAGCACACTTAAAACTCTTTTTTGAGTTTTGTATTTATAGGGTCTGGAGTCGGTGTCGATACGGCGTATCCAAGGTGTTGGATACTGCGTATTGGAGTTTTTTAGGGTAGGGACCATGTTTGATATCTTTCAAAATATTTTATTCCCATATAGCTTGAATACGGTGAATTGCCTTTCCTGGATACGGCGTATTGGTCTTGTGTCATGCGTGGTCTTTGGTAGGTGCAGGCACATATACGCCGTATCTTCCTTGATGGATACGGCGTATTGGTTGTTAGAACAGTAATCTTCAAAAATATATGCGTTTTAAGCTCAAGTAGGCGTTGCATTTCTAGTCAGTTTCACAAGAAGGTGGAAAAGCTTAGTTAGTGTATAGAGTGGGGAGGATGGAAAGCCATGAGAAAGGATGTCAAGGCAGCCGAAACAACTACGAGTAGTACATTGCATCACTTTTTGCGGCAAATACAAAAAGGATTCTCTTGTGCCACTAGAATCTCTTTTCAAGAGAGAGAAATTTTTTGTGCAAGTGCGTTTTGTGTGTGGACTGACATGTTGGGGGATGGCAGTTCACATTACGGTCGGGACGATTAAAATTTTCTGGTAACTTCCCAAAAATAATTAGAACAAAAAGTCAATGCTTCTTCTGCAACATAACCCTCCGCTATTGAACCTTTCGGCTTAGCTTTATTTTGTACATAACTTTTTTAGCTTCTTCATGTATCTTTTCAATGGATACATCCATCGATAGGGAATAGTCCCACCTTCAAGAGCCTCTTGAGGTAAATGAATAACTAAGTGAATCATAATGTCAAAGCAGGAGGATATATTTGCTCGAGATTGCACAAAATATCGACCAATTGGCTCTCAGCTTTCACCATGCCATCCTCTATCAAAGTTCGAGAGAAGATTTGCTTAAAGAATGAACAAAGCTCGATTATTGGTTTTGCAACGTCTATGTCCAAGTGTTGCTGAAGTCCGTAAGGAAGTAATTGTTGCATCATTATATGGCAGTCATGAGACTTCATGCCCATGTGCAAACTGCAAGCTCTTGATTGGAAAGCTAAAGGTACTCGAGGCAACATTAGAAATGTATATGCATCCCGAGAACCACACAATTGGTTCAACTGCACTACTATACGAGCTTTACAATGACATGGGGAGCTTTAGTTTGGAGTAGTTTGTCATTTAGCCAATTTAGCAGCTCGAGGAAACATTAGAATGTAATTCACATGTTTTATTGTTTAAACTTTTATCGACTTTGTAATGCAATTCGTATGCTTTAATGTTTGAACGTTTATCGATATGCAACGTAATTCGTATGCTCTAATAAATTAATATACACCAATACATAATCTCCAATTCTTAAAACATACAAACAACCTATAAGAACATTGAGATCTTCAAACCAAAATCATACATAATCTTACATTTCACATGGTGGATAAAGGTGCACACTGTGGCTCCTGCATAATTGGAAATCAATAGTGATGGGTCATCATAAAAGCAATTCGTATTGTGGTTCATATGTAAAGTAAATGATAGTGGGCTTCACTGTGTTAAGAAACAATTGCGATGGTAGTAAAAATACATGAGTTTTAACTATAATATACATTCCCATTTGCAATGTGCAAATTCTTCCAATCGTACCAAAATTGACACAAGACTCGGGAAATACAAACTTTACACTTTAAGCAACTAGCAACTGTAAAATAAACTTAATCTAACAGGATAGGCTAAGGTGTAAAGGTGTAACGAAATAAACAATTGGTGCATTTCCTAAAGGATTGGCTCTACGGGTTGTTCTAGGGGTATCTTACTCTTAAAGTGAGAGTAAACAAAGGGTTTATAGGAGGGTTAACTAACCGGTGTAGTTAGTTAATAAGCAACATGTAAAGGCGTTTTGGGTGTAATCCTAAAATTTACCAATTTTAAAAAGTTACTCCATCTAAATCTATAGTACTCATCATTACGGTCTCGAGTGATATACCAAGCCAAGTTCTAAAGTCTACTACATCACCGGCACACTCATATTTTATGGAATTTAGGTAAACATTTGGAAACGGATAAGGCTAAATTCTCACAATATATAACAAGGGTTATTGTGTGCGGGTTATGTAACAAGTAAGTCACAAAAAGTGATGCTTATTTTTTTTATATTTGAGCATAATTTAAGCATTTTAGTCTGAAAATTAGGACAAATATACATTCTAATTCCATCCCCCCACTTGAATTATACAACGTCCTTGTTGTATAGATAACCATTGAAAAAAAATAGGGAATAAAAGAGTGTGATTAGTTATGAGAAACTCCCCTAATATTTGCTTGGTAGATTCTCCATGTTGAGTTTATTAGCATGATTTCATGTTAAACAGCCGCCTTAAAGTTTCAAGACTCCAACACTTCAAGATCTCTAGATTTGTAAATTCTCCACCAATATTCGTCGATATTTCTTTCACGAGGTCCTGTGTAAAAATAGGAAAAACGATAGTCATTCCTATTTGTATCTACGGTTATTTAAGACTAATTGTATAAACAAAACTAAATCGAAAGTCAGTTGGTAATACGGTCGTATCAATGTTCATGAATCGCGTATTGCTAGAAATGGCAATAATGTTTTTAAAGTGCATGAAAAGGAAGTTTAGACTGATAACATCCGACTATCCAATACGCCGGTATGGTATGGAGCGGATCCGCCGTATGATGTTTGGGAAGACAAACTCGATAAAATTAAATAACATTCCGGGTTGTCTCCCGGGAAGCACTTTTGTTTATAGTGAAGTCTTTAAGTTAGAATTTTTCTCCAGCTTTTCTTCATCATTCCATCTCATGCACGCTAATGTGCCTGCGTGTGAGCCATTCTTCCGTCCTCGCATCTCGAATGTAATCGGGTCCTAAGTTCAAGACTCCTTTGTAGAACCCCTTAAGCTTTTTGTATGGTATGCGAGATTCTATTCTTCTTATCATAGGATTACCTTCAGTAATGGAGGGATTGGTTGGATTAGATCATTAGGTGTGGTGTTTAAACCTCGGATGTGATCGCACCATTTGGTAAGTTACTTCATCATTATCATTATAAATGGTAATCATTCCTTCGAACCGTCTTACTTTAATTCCAACTTCTCTTAAAAATGGTTCGCCAAAAATAATATCGCCTATTCCTTCATCATGATAAGCATCCATATCTTCTAAAACTGCGAGATCCGTCATAAACATGAAAATGTTCAACATATAAATAGGCCACATTCATTAAGGCTCCCACAAAAATTATTCCCTTTGTACAACTTCTTATCTTTCATGGATAGAAAATTATGTGTGAAACTTTTTGGACATCATGTTCGTTGACATACAATAATGGGAAGTAGTTAGCGTGTGTAAATTCAAATCCTATCATGCATGAAAACTCTAACTTGTAGGCATAATCTATATGGATCTTCTTATCATAGTCGCAATAACTAGGGTAATCATCAATTCCAGTATCAAGTTCATCATTCTAGTTTTTATGTGTTCATCTATTACCTAACTTACTTAATGATTGACTCAATCATCACCTGGATTTCTCCTAAGCTTAAATAATGGTTACATTTAGATCATTAATTAGATGTAAATCTCCATTCAAATAGTGTTTATTTAATGATCTATTAATCACCCAACAGTCATCTCCCTATAAAGCCTAGCTTCTAAATCAAGCTCAATTCTTTCTCTTAAACCTAGCATGTAGACCCTCTTAGTTAAACTACTAGCATGTTTAACACTTTTGAAAATAATTCTTTCTTCCCCAATCCTTAAAATAATCTTTCGTTTATAAACATCAATCTTAGCATGGGCAGTAGATAAAAATGGTCTTCCGAGGATCAAGGGCACTTTGTTATCCTCGGGCATATCTAGAATTATAAAGATATTTCTAGGAAACAAATTTACAATACCTGATAGACGTTATCAGCTTTTCATTTCTGGATATTTTCACTGTCCTGTCTGCTAATTCAACTGTTAACTTAGTGTGAACTAATTCGCCTAATCCTATGTTAAGGTAGGTTGAGAGAGGCATAACACTAACGCTTGCTCCTAAGTCGGCAAGGGCATGATCAAAGCAAACATTATTAATAAAGCAAGGTAAAGTGAAACTCCCTAGGTCTTTCTCCTTTCGGGGTATGGAATTATTGATATGTGAAGCTTCAGAGTAAGCTTTCGAGAATTGTGGTCCATATGATCCCTTCTTTTCTTCACAGTAGTAACCATTCAAACGACTTAGAAATGGAATCGTCATTTGTCTTGTACATTAGTGTACGGTTTTGTCCAGTGGATACGGCGTATTGGTTAGATCCAATACGGCGTATCGGGTATGAATTAGCTTCTATTAGTATTTATCGGGTATGATTCAGCTTTAATAGTAGTCGAAATTGACTTGACTTGATCTCTCGGGTTCGCTTTAGTAGAGCTAGGTAGACTTATAAATCCTCTTTTCTATAGTACCTTGCTCATTTGCCCGATTTGAATCTCTAAAGTTTTAATCGATGCTCCTTGGTTTCGAATGGCAGCATCCGTTGAAGCTCAGATTTCTTTAATCAAATTGGAGTTTTCTTCATGTCTCTTTGTTGATTCACTCATAAAGTTGCTCAGGGTATCTTTTATAGATTGCCTTCATTCTTGGTATGAAGGATTCGCGTTGTTCCTTTAATAGAATCCCGGAGTTGCTGCTCTGTATCCCCCTCCTTGAAAAGGTCTACCAAATTGCGTGTAGTAAGCTTCTTCGAGGGTTTTTTCTTCTTTTTTGAGTGGGCAATCTTTGGTGTAATGGGGTCCTTTGCATTGTTCGCATTAAACTTGAGCATCATAGACTTTTTTATTTACTTTCTTGATCTCTCTTCCAAGATTATTAAGTTGTGCTTGTATTGTTGCTAATTCGTCAGAAGTTTCAGTACTTCTTGACCTAGATGTTCCATTGTGCCATTTTTGAGAGTATTCAACCATTTCTTGGATGGCTACCTTTGCATCAGCAGCAGTCATAGATGGTATTGCACCTCTTGAATCAAGAATATATCGAGTAGGAATTCCCAATCCATTATAGAACAAGATTACCTCCTGCATCTCCGTTAAATAGTGTTGAGGACACTTCATCAAGAGTTCTTTAAATCGCTCCCATGCTTGGTAAAGGTTATCATCAGGTTTCATGTGAAAGTTGTTGATTTCCTCCATTTTTCTTTGCGTTCGGAGCAGGTGGACACTATTGGTTCAAAAATATGTGTTTAAGACCATTCCAAAGTAGTAATTGAAACAGTTGGTTTGTTTATCTGGCCACGACTTGCGCTTCCAGTTAAGGACTTAAGGATTGATGACTTTCTAGAAGCATCACTTTGGTCTTTGTTATATTTGGACTGTGAAATAGATCGATGATCTCAAGAACTTTCTCAATGTGTTCGTTTACATCTTCATGATCCGAACCGCTGAAGGTGTTGGTACGTAGTTCCATGCGAAATTGGCCTTTTAGTTTTTTAAAGTTATCCTTGCCTTCAATTTTAGGCCTAGCAACTCCCGATCCATAGTCGGCTCAAGTTTTGCTCATGTATTGCTCCATGGTTTCCGCAACTTCTTCCTCCGAGTATTCTTGGTTAGAAAATAAATTGAAATCATGCGATCTCAATTCGTCAAGACTTAGTGTCTTGAAGTGCTTCTTAGATGATCAAAATTCTCGTTCCGGCTCCTTAAAAGTGTGAATAGTTCGTTCACTAAACTCCTTGTCATGCACTACCTGAAACAAGGGAATAAAAAACCATTGCAGTAGGCTAGCTCTTTAGGATAGAAAAATTTTTAGCACGAAAATCAAATATGAAAACTAGGATTCTGATTCCGTTTCAGATGATCGATACGCCGTATTCAATAGAAGTGAATACACCGTATTAATCTTTTGAATGAATACGCTGTATTGGATAGAAAGTTGGATACGCCGTATCGAGTTATAGACCAGAACAGTGTATTCGAAAAATAATTAAATTAAACACATAAATATACAACCAAAAAAATAAACTAACAAATATACAAAAATATACATAATATACACTAATCTAATTAACACTACTCCTAAGGGTTAGATCTAATGTTAAAAACCAAAATATAAAATAAAAATCAAGATTAAATTTCACTCCCCGGCAACGGCGCCAAAAACTTGATGTGTCGTTATGTGGTGTATATTTTTATGATTCAAGTTTTAAATTTATATTTTGCCGACTTAACCAAAAACAATACTTTAACAGGCAGTGTACCCGGTCGGTGGTAGATTCGTGGTAAGTAGGGTGTCGAACACTTGAAGCGAGGTTAAATCTCTCAATTTATTAATATTTTGGTTTACTAATCTAAGTTAATTCTAATCTAAGTCAAACCTATGCTAATCCTATGTTAGTTCTAATCCTAATTATAACAGGTAAAAGGGGGGTTTCAGCCTGAGAGACTGGCACGGGTTTGGTGGTGACTACAATCAATTCAAGACACTTTAACCCACGCAAGCAAATTAACAGAAGATAAAAGAGAGGTCAAGCCTTATAATAGAAAACTGTATTAGCCATCATTAATCCGATTAGAAGTTTGTTTGTTTATTCAGTGCAATGATTACTTATCTCGAGGTGGCATATCATTCTTAGACTTAGGCAGGACTTCATCCTAAGACCTAGATACATTAATTCTGTCACAATTAAAGCATCTGCATAAAACATCCTTATTTGCTGGTATAATCTATCTTAGGTATTAAAGCAATGGTAATCTTGTTAAACCCTAGCTCATCTAGGTTCACCTGCTAATCAACTTGTTCAATAAACCAATGGCAATTTCCGCTAACTAGTTAAGCCAGAAGCGTATCCTTAGCACGGTTTTAGCAGGACAATATTTATGATCCTATGATTCTAGATGTATAAATTACTATATGGGGAGCTATCCCGACATCTAGATTACTTGGTCCGTATCACAAGATCCAGTTGAATGATAGGTCGCATACAAAAGCACGTAAACAAGTATAAATTGATAAACATAAACAAGCATACAACGATAAATTTAGAAATCAAGATATAAACAAAACCAAACATTCAAATCTTCATAATAATGGTTAATACCCGAAGGTATTAGCCTTCAAACATCATAATTAATACAAGAGTAATGGCTTAGACAAGGTAAACTAATCGAGTTAACGAATGATTCCAAAAACTAAACGATTACAAAAGTATAAGAAATTACGCGTTGTCTCCTATGATTCTCCTCTGAAAATTAACTTTTGTGGTTTAGGTATCGAGAATATGATTTAGCACACTTAAAACTCGTTTTTGAGTTTTGTATTTATAGGGTCTGGAGTCGGTGTCGATACGGCGTATCTAAGGTGTTGGATACGGCGTATTGGAGTTTCTTAGAGTAGGGACCACGTTTGATATTTTCCAGAATATTTTATTCCTATATAACTTGAATGTGGCATATTGCCTTTCTTGGATACGGCGTATTGGTCTTGTGTCCTTCGTGGTCTTTGGTGAGTGCAGGTACAGATACGCCGTATCTTCCTTGATGAATACGGCGTATTGGTTGTCAGAACATTAATCTTCAAAATATCTTTATTTAAGCTACAAAATGCGCGCCTTTTTCTAATATTCACCAAGTACTCCATAATTACTGTAATTCTCAAATATTAATTATTAAGTAACAATTCTTTGCAATAATTATACAAAATAGGTTAATTATATGGGATAAATGATGCTATAAAATAGACGTTATTTTATGTCATCAACAAGGACGAATATTGTAATAATGGGATAGATAGCATGGGTTAAGGCTATAAATACCCCCCATGCCTCTCTATGGGGGTGTGGAAGAATAGTGTAATTTTGGTTTTCATTCTTATTAAAACACATATTTCTCTTCACCCTCTCTCTACTTTATCTCACTATCCATCTAGTGTTCTTTGATCAACCAAGACCTCCTGAAAAGGTGAATCATGAGTCGTACAAGTGGTATC